>JAFIRS010004867.1:0-72467 GCA_018342105.1 Gonioctena quinquepunctata
TGCCAGGTCATAGAGGCATTGAAGGCAACGTCAAAGTGGGACCAGCTAGCTAGACAAGCATCTGAAACGCTATTCACAGAGCCAGAACCTGCACATGTGATTAGCAAAACCGATGCAGGACCCTGATCGACGAGTGGATAAAAGAAGACACCAACAATATTGGGATCAAACTGTCGGGCAAATACACAGCAAATTACAGAGCAAAGTCATGGTAGGGCATCCAAACCGACCCTGACCGCTGACCTTCTGAACCTGAACAGAACGAAGGCTCGTATAATAATAGGTCTGTTGACTGGACACTGCGGCCTAAGAAAACACCTAAACACCATGGGAAACCGTGGAGTGTAATGAAGAGGAGGAAACAGCCTCTCATATTATCTTCGACTGTATATATATATAAATCGTTTATTTAGTCATATAACTAATATCAAGTAGGTACAATGAGTAACACAAAAAAAATATGATAATATAAAAATATGAAATATATAAAAATATGTAAAAAGGTACTCACAAAGGGACATATGTAGAAAAATAAAAAAACATGAATAACATACACAACATAAAAAAAAATAAAAAAATTATATCACAATATAGTTTGTACAGAGGTGCTTCTTCAGCCTAATTTTAAAAATATCAAGACTTCCAGAATTTTTCACATCAATTGGAATTCTGTTGTACATGGTTACACCTTTGACAAAAAAATAGAATTCTGGCTATATGTTCTGCTAACCAGGGGAACACGAAGGTTGCCTCTATATCTAGTGTGGTGCTCATGAACTTCCTGATTGAGGATTAAAATATTCTGCAAATACTCTGGCGTCATACCGGTTTTAATCTTATGAATGAATATGAGGGAGTGATATAATAGATAAATCTTAACCGGTAACCAATTGAGGGTATCTAGCATTGAATTTATCGACGTATCTCGTGCACAACAAAGAATAATTCGCATGGCTCGATTTTGTAATTTCTGTAATCGGTTTAGCACATTTTGATTCACCATATAAAGCACAGTGGCACAGTAGTTGAAATGAGGGAGTATAAGAGTATTGTAAATTATTATTTTACTCCATTGGGTAAGATGCTGAGAACATCTCCTCAAGTAGTTGATTTTCATGGCAATTATTTTTATCACTTTTTTTGCATGATCATTAAAGTACAGTTGACGATCAACTAATAACCCTAAATATTTAAATTTCTCAACCAACTCTATCGGGACACCACCAATAGACAATTTCGGTGCTGTCTTCATACTTCCTTATACATTTTGTCTCTACTGATCAACATCCATTTAGTTTTGTTTGTATTTATTTTCAACAAATTTCCACAGCAAATAATTGTGTATAGCTTCTAAATTTTCATTAATTGTATTGAAGCATATCGAACGGTTATTTCCAGTACAATAAATAACAGCGTCATCAGCAAATAGGTGTATACAACATCCATTCACTACCTCAACCATATCATTTATATACACTAGAAACAATAAAGGACCCAGAACACTACCTTGAGGTACACCTATATTGATATCGATTATGCTAGATGTAACATGGTTAAGTCAACTTTTGTTTCCGATTATCCAAATAGTACGCAATCCATTGTAATGCTGCATCTACAATTCCGACAGCTTCCAATTTTTTTCAATAATCTGGTTCTGTCAATAGTCTCGAACGCCCTTTGCAAATCAAGAAAAACTGTCACTGTCATTAAATTTTTTCCAAAGTGTTCTTCCAATCATGGAGGACACATTGCAAAGCGGTTTCACAACTATGCTTATTACGGGAACCCTGACTGAACACATGTGATAGCCTTATTGCGTTCCAAGTGATCCACAATTTGATTGTATACCGATTTTTCCAGTACTTTTGCCTACAACTGATATCATATTTATTGGTCTCAGCTCACATGCTTTATTCGTATTTTTCGACTTTAGGATTGGTAAAATTGTAGTAGTTTTAATTTCGTCAGGTACTTCATTAGTTTCAAAAGAATAATTTATAATATTTTAATAGTGGCTTAGCGATAGTTGAGAAACATTCCTTCAACAACTTTGTTGATATTTCATCTGTACTATTTTTATTAGTCATTGAAAATATTATTTCCTTTGAGATTCACAATAGTAATCATTTTGAAGTATCTCAATTTGTGTGAAACATGCCTTACCATGATAGGAGTTTCGATTTGGGGTACATAATTGAATTGGTGATCTGTTAATGCTTTTGACATAGTATTCATTAAGAGTATTCGACATTTTAATATCATCATTTTCAACAATAACATCATCAAATTCAATACTTTTCATACACGCTGGAAAAATTGTTATTTGGTAAGTATTTTTCAAAGTCCCCCATTTTAGTAGGATTACCAACATACCATTTATTTTATTCTCTAAATATTTTTTTTTTTCTTGTCTTATCACCTTCACAGCAGTATTACGTTTCTGTCGGTATGGGTTCCCAGTTCTCTGCTTCACGATTATTGACATATATCTTATAGCTTTCGTCTCTCTGCTGTCGCAGTTTTAACTGTAATATTCCACCATTCTTGATAGTGAGGAAATATTTTTATCTGCTTCTTGGGGCAACTATATCCACGGCTTCTAATATTGTGTTAATTAAACACTTATATTTATAATTAATATCATAGGTTCTATAGTCCCATTCTACACTTTCTAGCCTCTCATTGATTGCATGATAATCTAACGCCCTACCTCTACCTCGATTAGTTTCACTTCATTTTCAGAAAATATTTCATCAAGATTTACTATTATATTTCTATGATTACTAATCCTAGGTAAACCAATAATTGTATAGCGATGTCACAATTCGACAACACTAAATCAATTAAAGTACCTCCGCTATTTGTTAGGTGCGTATACTCTTTAACTTTATTTTCAAACCAATATCCTCTATCACCGCCATCAACTCTGAGTGTAAGTATTTGTACCATACCAATTAATATTAAAATCGCCAACGATAATAATCTTGATGTTCCTGTCGGTTAAATTATCATCGCACCATTTTTTAAAAAATCTAGAAATATTACACTCACTACTATTTGGGGACCTATAAACTGAGACTACTAAGAAATTAGTTTTATGATACACAAATTTAACAGATATCAACCAGTAGGACTTCTCGAAACTCGTTTTAGAAATATTCAATATTTGTAAATCGTTTTTTTATAAATGAGAGCACCACCAGTATGTCTACTAGAACTGTCCACTCTATTAACTACATAACCGCTCAACTCAATTTCACTACTGTAAATATCAGGTGTCAAGTGTGTTTCTGACAAACAGACTACTAAAGGTTTTTATCGTCAACAAAATGGTTTATTTCATAAAAATGTGCTAGAATACTTTGTGAGTTCATGTATAGAAGAAACATTCATTATTATCTGTTATGTTGTTTTTCACGGTTTTTCGTTTATCTCTAAAAAATTACTCTCAATCACATCCTTATCATTCCCTGTCTCATCCCTATTTGCATATTCACTTGTGTGTGTAACAATATGAACCAAGTTGCTAAGTTGTCTACCATTAACAATCAAACTAGCTAGTTTAGACACTAACATGTTTTTAGTAAGTATATGTCCATTATCGTTAATATCTACTAATATTGCTCTTGTCTTAATACAATTGTCCAACCTGGTAATGTACTTACCAAGTTTGTCATTGAATTTGTTAATGAAAAAATTCAGTTGTAATACTTTGAGAGGAACTGTAGTCAAGATTACATTTGTATTATTGAGACATTGTTTCAAATTGTTATTCAACATTTTGAATGAAGGGTTACTCTTACTGAGAAAATCATTAAAACCAGCTTGTGTAATCACGAAATCGTTCATTGTGAATGATTGTGTTAACTGTACTATGTCTTCAATAACATATCTCAAACTAGCACCTGATTTGATTATACTTTGTACAATATATTTTTGTCCTAGATCCCTACGCAATAAGTTTCCTACCTTCCTACCTCCTTCATCACATAATATCAAAATCTTATTTTTGTTACCTTCCACTGCTTTTTTCTTCTTTATTATCTACACAGATATGTTCATGATTTCTTTCATGATATGTCTTTGTATCCGCTACTAACTTTGTCTGGGGATGAATTACATCTGTCTGTCCTTTTAGTTCAGTCAATTCTCTGCTGTATCTTGTATTTTCCTGTTCTAAAATTCTAATTGAGTCCACCATGCTTCTGTTGATTTCCATCTCGATTGAGCTCTACTTCTAACAATTTAAGTTCGTCATTCCTAATTTTCAAGTCATTTTCATAAGACTGCTTTGTCTCTCTGATTCCAATAATTTTTTTGTTCAGTGCTTCTATAATACTATTCTGTTCCTTCAACATTGAATGGTCTTTTACATCTCTCTCCATTGCCTCATCTTCAAAATCTCTTGTTCTTCTATTCTGACGTTTGATATAGTTATTATTTTCTTCTATTGTTTGTTTCAATTGGTCAATTACCGAATTAAGTCTTACAACTTCTTCATTTGTATCATCTTCATTCTTTTGTAGCAGTAAGTCCCTTTCGTATATTTCCTTTTTCATCACAGCAACTTTTTCTAGTGCCTTGTCGAGTTCTACTTTATGGGAATTACCTTTTTTTTCGCACTTTAACGAACAGTATAACTTGCCACCACCCAGTTCTTCACAGGATTTCTTTTTTTCTATACAGGCACGATGAAACACTTCAAAGCATACTATACAATATAAGTTTTGTGTTTCTTTGTTTTTGCAACATTTAAAGTAAACTTCCATTATTCGATGATGAAATTAGTTTTGGTACGCCACTGGTTCTATTATTAGAGCAAGTTGAAATCTTATCAGGAACAAAGGGTAATAAAAACTTAACACCTATCACTTCTTGCGAGTAATCTATCGGCGAAAACAGTATCTTCCTTCTTACTTCAGTCCTTTTGAAATGATATCTTGCACGTATTCAATATTCATTTAATATGTTGAACTAAAGTCTCACAAAGCATACCGTCGATGTGCACACCGTGGCGATTGCAATATAAAATTGCAATTTCAACTTTACACCACTTTTTTGCGAATTTTAAACGGAGCACTTGAGATACACGTGTGAATGGTTCGATGGAACAACAAGATATTGTGACGCCCTAAGTAGTAGGCGACACAGAACCTTTGGAGAGATCAGCCCGGAAACAGGCATGAATCCGAAGAACCTTATCAACAGGCTTCTAAACCTAATTAAAGGCACAAACCTGTTTGAATGAGGAACCACGGACGACAGAGTGATACAATAGACCCCAGCTAGTCGCAGTGTCAAGGGAAGCTAAGTGCCAACCCTGTCTCTGGCCCGTCAGCTTTCAACCAACCATGCTCTCGACACAACTGATATCTATTTGTTATTCTGACGCACGAAAAAAAAGGAATAAAACACCGGCAAACAATATTTTCGATTGCGAAGAGAATGTAAGTACTACCAATCCTTCATGTCATTCCCGCCACTTGAGTATAATCAATAGCCCACTCATTCATATATTCAATATTGCGGTAGTTTCTCAATTGTTACCCAATGGAAGTGATTATAGCAGAATTTGCGGGTGAACCGATCATTTCGAATAGAAAAAATGGAACATGGAAGGATGATTCAATAGGAGTAGTAGAACTCAGGTATTTGGACATATTGAATGGCATTGAAGATAGATATATTTATCGCACATTCTCCTCTCTACCCTATTTATATGTGAAGAAATGGGGTTGATATGCATATTTCAACTGCACGTTCCCTCGCGTTCTCAATGTCATACAAAGTATAATTGAGAGGTAAATTCATATATAATTTTTTCCAAAGGGGTATATGTCTCAAATACTTACATCATCCACGATTCTAGTGAAATTTCCAACCAATATGATACTTGAACGTGTTCAACTCATTAGCGGGTGAATTCTTCATTGAGCTGATTGAAAACACTTTATCCGAACTGTATTGAACGTTGTATGTTATGCTGATGATACAACTGGTCCCTGAGGGGGGTATTTATATACCCCTCGTCAGAGCCACCAGTCTTACGATCGCTCGTATTTTTGTCAAAGCTATGCCTTAACCATACTGAGTGTTATCAGTCTATTGACCAATAACGGAACAATATCCCAGAGCGGCTTGAGATTTTGTTTCATCCAGTATTTAATGAAGCGGGGGACTAAATTTGACAGTACAATGACCAATCTCAGATTGTTTCGAAATAATAATACAATTAGGACTTGTAATAATATATATATATATATTTTCTAAAATATAAAAACAACTATTGATACACCTGGTATAATTTACTGAGAAAATGTATAGAAAGTCAAAATGAAATTGAATAAACAATAACTTGAAATGAGAAACAATATATAGGATGACAATAAAATAACTGTTCTTCAGTTATTTTAACAATTGATAATATTTTTACTTTTATCAAATCAATAATTTCTTCCACTATGAAAACAGTAGTGAAATATTTTCTATTATACTATACATATATACCTTGCCAAATAAACAGTTTTATTCGCTTACCCTCAATTGAAGGACTACTGACTTAATTATTCTGTTTTATTACCGAATTATATTACGCGTTCACTTGTTGCAATATGATTATTCAGCTTCCTGACAAATATTTATTTTATTTATTTAGTTGTTACTGAGATGATTTCTGATGGTTACACTTTCACTATGATTCTGTATATGGTTGATTAATTTGCTACTTCAGATAAACTTTACGGAGTCTACGCTTATTTCGCGTAGGAAGATGAGACTGCATTTTCTCTAATTGAAATTAAACTTTACTTTTATTCGCTTCATAATGAAGGAGAACTTGCTCTGTACTGACTCTCGATCGACGACTGGATTCTGAATGAATTGTTCTGCTGTTAGGGAGAATCTTATATATATAGCGTTCGGTATTCGAACGATACCGCCCAAAAACAATAAAATATTATTTATGTGTCGGCGAGTACCCCGTCTCAACTTTGAGTTGACACACCGCCATAATATATCACCACGCCTATTATCGCTTCCAAAAGACCGCGGGTCATTCATCTGTCGCGACGCACTATTAGTTATGAATGTCTGAAAATATAGTTGGAGATCCGTTTGATGGGCCGACGCAAGTGATAGGGGAAGTGTCGACTTTATGAGTTGTTATATTATTTTACTATTAATTCGACCGCCTTTGATTTCGAACGAAAATTGATTTATTATAATGGCATTCTTCAGTTGAGTGTATTACATATGGCTATATTGAAATACTTGATATAGTGTGCTTATGACACTGATATTTATGAGCTACCTGGTCATCGGATGTGAAGGATGTCATTATATCTTTATCCAACTCACGTAAGAACATTCCTCATCTTTGGAAAGCATAGATGATGAGTAAAGACCAGTTCGAGATAAAAGTACTGAAATTAAGATATTGTTCCTTTCCATACGAAAGCTATATACGAGCTATATACTGTTGACCCATATATAGATTCAAATTTGAACATGTTAACATCGAATATAGTATATGACCTTTTTCAGGATGGGATATATTCTGTTCAGATGTAGATAATAGATTTTACATATAGAATCTTTGATTCTGAGACATGCACAGGTATAACATCTAGAGTATTCCACTCAGGATGATAGTATTTCTAGGGTTTAGATCTCATTGACGGTCATGAATTATTCAAATGTATTGCAATGATGAAAACATTCATCATGGAATAGGGCGCAGACAGTTGGGAGAAAAATACGGTATTTAAGGAATGGAACTAGACTAATCGCTGAATGTATTATAATGTTTCCATACATATGAATGGAATGAGAATACAAATATTTCTTTTATGGTATTTGGGTTTGGGCTGATTGAGCATTTCACAGTTGTTCGTTGAAAATTCCATGTAAGTTTCTGATTCAGATCAGCTTCAGTGAACTATGATGGAAAATAATATATGATTGGACGTTTATCAGGGATATATTTAAAGCCTTTGGTGTTTGGGATAACGCACAAGGTAAGAACGATAGTAGATAGTTATGTCACTACGAGCGAGTTCCATCTGCGCTCGTAGTGACATAGCTCCACAGCTCTCCGGTTACTCCCGCCATGGCCCGCATTCCCGCATGGGGCAAATGGAGGTCTGAGACAGCTGGAACGGGGAATTGTTTTGGGGCCCAGCCATATATAGAAAAAAATGGCTGCCGCTAAGAGAAAAAACATGGCCGCCTATCATTGGAAAAACATGGCGGGGGTAGGTTGGGAATTTCAAGATGTCCGTTATATGGGGTCAGGCGTGTTTATCAACATCGGTAGACTACCACGGAGGTCTGGAAAGTGTGGAGATATCTGAGACATTATGGGGCCCCACATGTATAGAAAAAATATGGCGGTTGTAGGTCAAGAATTTCAAGATGTCCGTTATGGGGAGTATCGACTGGGTTCTTCAGTGGTATCTGAGGTTGCCACGGAGGCCTGTGACAACTGGAAGCCGCATAGCCCAGATATGTGAGAAAAAATATAGCGACTATAGGTTAGAATTTCAAGATGGCCGTTATGGGGCAAAAGACTGGGTTCTTCAGCGGTATCGAGAGTTCTCACGGAGGTCTGAGATGTATGAGAACGTTAAAGGGGTCCAATCATTCATAGGAAAAAAATATGTCGGTTGTAGGTTAGGCATTTCAAGATGTCTGTGGGAGACCTCTTGAGGTATTTATCGGTATCAAGAGTCTCCCCACAGAGGTCTGAGAGGCATCAGAACGTTAAGGGCCCAATCGTTCATAGAAAAATATATCGGTTGTAGGTTAGAATTTCAAGATGGCCGTTATGGGGCCGACTCTCTTGGGGTATTTATCGGTATCGGGAGACCTTACGGAGGTCTGAGATATGTGTGAAAGCCGTATTGGGGTCCCAATAATTCGTAGAAAAATATAGCGGTTGTAGGTTAAGTGCAGGAAAAATATCTGTTATTGAGGCCGAGGAGCCTGTAGGATATTCAGCAGCCTCTGGAGGTTGCCACTAAGGCCTGCTGGCGTACGTTATGAAGGCATGTGGCCGTATTGGAGCTCGCAGTCATAGAGAAGAAAAAGTATGATGGTTTTAGGTTAAAATTTGATTATCCGTTATGGGGCCGACCCGACAAAAAAGCGAATCAATATTGCATTTCCATTCAGTTCTAGGCTATGTTCAAAGTTTCAAGTCTCTAGCTCATCGGGAAGATAGTTTGAAATCGAATTATTCTCATTATCATTAATACATACAAACCAACAGACAGACGGACAAGAAAGCGAATTAATATTACATTTTCATTCAGTTCTGGCTATGTTCAAAGTTTCAAGTCTATACTTTATCGGGAAGATAGTTTGAAATCGAATTATTCTCAATACTACTATCATCATTATACAGACAAAACCAACAGACATACGGATAAGAATGTCAATTATCATTACATTTTCATTCAGTTCGGGACTATGTTCAATGTTTCAAGTCTCTAGCTCATCGGAGAGTTATTCTGAAATTTATTGCTCCTTACTACTATTATTATTATCATCATTACAGACAAACCAACCGACAGACGGACAGGAAAGGAATTGATATTGCATTTCCATTTAGTTCTGAGCTATGTTCAAAGTTCCCAAGTCTTTATCGAAGATAGTTTGAAATCGAATTATTCTCAATAACTATTATCATTAATACAGACAAAACCAACAGACATAGGACAAGAATGTCAATTATCATTACATTTTCATTCAGTTCTGGGCTATGTTCAAAGTTTCAAGTCTCTAGTTCATCGGAAAGTTATACAGAAATTTATTGCTTCTCAATACTATTATTATACATTATTACAGACAAAACCAACAGACAGACGGACAAGAAAGGAGTTAATATTTCATTCCATTCTGGCTATGTTCAAAGTTTCAAGTCTCTAGCTCATCGGAAAGTTATTCTGAAATTTATTGCTTCTTACTACTATTATTATTATCATTTATATAGGCAAACCAACGGACAGAAGGACAAGGAAGGAATTAATATTGCATTTTCATTCAGTTCCATATATTCAAAGTTTCGAATCTATACTTAATCGGAAGTTAGTTTGAAATGTATTGTTTCTCACTACTATTATTATCATTCATTGGAATTTGTTCATAATTCTCAGTCTCGCATTAATTCTTAGTTCATTTTGCAAATAGATTGTCCAATGCTGCAATGACGGTGGACGTCTAGGATTTCCAAACATACACCCTGTATAAGCACACCAAAAATTCATTGTAAATACCATAAATAAAATATCAGACTGATATGTTGAAAACCAAATACATTTTCATAGATCGCGTATACACATACAAAAATTGATGGAAATCCATCATACTAAAAGATACGCTAGAAGAAAACACAAACCATTCTCCGATCATATCATTCAATAATACATACCTACTATATGCCATCTTTTTGAATAGGAATTACTGAAATATGCAGTTCAAAAATAAAGATTCAGCGATACAAATCTTTCCCATAAACAAACTACCTGCGATTCCATTCGGAAACCAATATTTGTTGTTGTTCTTTTCGAAGTTATATAAACAAATACTCGATTTCGATTACAACGATATCTCGAAAAAAACAAATAAAGAATTGATTGAATATTTTACACTCGCACAATATACATTGAGATTTTACAGCGTGAACCAAAATTTCCAACTAATTTCCAATTGAAAAATTTATATTGTCTGAGTATTATTCACTGTCAGAAACAAATATGAATTTGTCTGAAATCCACTGCTAGAATTTCCTGTACCATTCTGGTGACTGAGACAGGAATGAACAGGTTTAGATCTGTTTGTGAGTGCATATGACATCATATGCATGCATTATATTGCGCAATATTACATCAGTTCCAAAGAATTCTGCTGAGTCATCAGGGTTTTAAATTACGCGTAGGGAATTGATGTGGTGACTGTTCATAGGCGTCAGGTTCATTCATCATCTGTCCTCTGAACTGTAAACATTGTTCTATTCAGTGCTCTTTCTTGCTCTCTGAGTTTGTGTGTGTGTTCATCTACCAAACATCTAAAACGTAAGTTTATTTCATTTTATTTTTTGTATTTGATTTTCCAAATTTTGCTTCAAAGGAATACTTTTTTAAATTTTTGAAAGCTCCACCCGCTTCTTTCCCAATAAATTCTCCAATTTATTGTCCAATTTATCTACAAAAATTCTCGAACCACCCTGTAAATCTGTTGCCCTATCAATCACTTCATTTTAGTATTGAGATATTTTAAATCGATTTGTTCCTCATCTAAGCTCCATTTTGACGAATTCCCGCAAAAAACATGTCGTAATTTCATTAAAAATTTAGGGTGGAAGGCCTGGGTTGGCTGCCAGAAAAATCTAAAAAGCCGAGTTGTTTGGAAGATTTAAAGTCCACGTTCCGGGACGAGTTCGTACAGGAGTAATCATAAATTTGGCTCACAAAACACGAATCAATTTTTCAAAGACGCCTTCAGCCTTTCAAACGTAGAATCAATAACATGTTGAAAAAATTCCCATGCTGAAGGTGAATACATGTTTTTGCGGGGAATTGTTAAAATGGGCTTAGATGAGGAACAAATCGATTTAAAATATCTCAATACTAAAATGAAGTGATTGATAGGGCAACAGATTTACAGGGTGGTTCGAGGAATTTGTTGTAGATAAATTGGACAATAAATTGGAGGAATTTTGTGGAAAGAAAGGGTGGGTATTACAAAAATCGTAAATTGGAAGTAAATATCAATCAATCAGGTTTGGGCAAAGGGGGTTCATCTTTCATCGAACTTCCACAAGCCATTGCTACAAAAAAGGCTTGTATTAACGTGCGAAATACCGACGACAACGAATGTTTCGGATGGGCAGTCGTGTCAGCTCTGTATCCTGTTGAAAACATGCACAGCGTACATCAAAATACCCTCATTGGTCGACCGTACTGAATATGGAGGGTTGGAATTTCCCATAACTCTCGCAAATATCAAAATTCGAAAAACTTAACGGTATTTCGGTGAATGTTTATATTTTGGAATTGGTTAAATCATCAGCGAAAAACGATGACGACGGACATACATTTTTCACAACTGTACCGACGAGACTTACAAAAGAAAAATTGGCTCGACATGTCAACCTACTCATGATTCAAAATAAATACTCTGTAAAATTAAATGATTACGAGGCACCGCCGGAAATTGACGAAGACGACGAACAGACAGACCTTGAATTCCACTACTGCTGGATTAAAGACCTTTCCCGATTGGTTAGCTCACAAATCAGTAAACACGGAACATAAAATTACATTTGCGACAGATGTTTAAATTATTTTGGTAGTCTGGAGAAATTAGACAATCATACTGTTGATTGTGAAAAGCCAATCATTACAAAATTTCCTTCCCAAAATATGACCATGTCGAGTTCAAGGACTTTGTACAAAAGAAATGGTTCCATTTGTGATATATGCCGATTTTGAATCGATTTTGGAACCGTTCACTGATGATGAAACCAAGTCCAAAACGGCGAAATACCAAAACATATTCCTATAGCGCAGGCTTATATTTCAAATGAATTATGATGACACTTGTCATATTACGATAGCCATCGAGGTTTGATTCGATGGAATGGTTCGCGGAACAATTGAAACCATAGCCCAATTCGTTGAGGGAAAATTTTAAAAATCGTCCCCATGTCTGTCAATCCCATTCGTACAGATTCCATATGCCATATTTGCGAGAAACCCATTGAAAAGACCAAAAATTGTAGCCGACCATAATCATTTCACAGGTGCATTTAGAGGTTGGGCCCATAATGCCCCATGCAACATCAACTACCAAAACTCCTTTGTAGTTCCTATTGTTTTCCAAAATATTAGCGGCTACGACAACTCATTTCATTATTCGAGATATTGCGAGACGAGGCAGGGTGAGTCTTCTTCCAATAAACAAAGAGAAATATATATCTATCACACAATACGACGAACAGACAGACATTAAATTCCGTTTCATTGATTCTTTCTGATTCATGGGCGCAAGCCTGACGAGTTGGTGTATTCCCCTACGACTTTAATACAAAGCGCGAATTTCAAAATTTAAACGATAACAATTTTCACTAATCACGCGCAAAGGGGTATTCCCCTACGACTTTGTGGATTCCATGGAGAAACTCGAGATTACAGCGTTGCCAGATATCGATAAATTCCACAATCAGCTGAACGATTGCGATATCTCCGAGCATGAATACCAACATGCCCAGAAGGTGTGGCAATCGTTCGATTTGGCAACACTGGGCGACTACTCTGACTTATACATGAAAACCGATATTTTATTGTTATGTGACGTCTTTGAAAATTTCCGACAATTGGGTCACGACACTTATGGACTCCTTGGTACTATACCATGCCTGGCTATTCGTGGTCATGCATGTTAAAGTACACAAAGTGTAAGCTGGAGATTATCAAAGATGTCGACATGCTTTTGTTTGTGGAAAAAGGGATTCGGGGCGGTATAAGTCAGTGTTGTAACCGATTCTCTCAAGCGAATAATAAATATATGGGGGAGAGGTATGATCCTCAACAACCCTCCAAATATTTATTATACTTGGACGTAAACAACCTCTATGGATGGGCTATGAGGGAGTATTTACCCTCTGGAGGGTTCAAATGGGTCGAAAATTTCGATAATTTGAACGTCTGGAGGTGTCGGATACTTCTGATACAGGCTACATCTCGAAGTCGATTTGGAATACCCTGAAGGAATACACGATGAACATAAAGATTTTCCACTTTGTGCAGAACATCGAACTCCTCCAGGTTCAAAATTACCAAAATTATTGACCACCCTGTACAACAAGGAAAACTATGTCGTACATTATCGAATATTGAAACAAGCTTTGAAAACGGCCTTCTCCTCAAAAAAGTTCACAGAGTGTTGCAGTTCAAACAATCGGCATGGCTGCAACCCTACATTGAATTAAATACAAAATTACGCGCCCAAGCTACAACCACTTTCGGAAAAAACAACTATAAATTAGCTATAAACAGTATTTTCGGAAAGACCATGGAAAACATTAGGAAGCACAGAGTGGTGAAAATGGTCAATAAATGGGGGGTAGGTATGGGGCGAAAAATTTATAAGTAACCCGAAATTCCACAACCGAACCATCTTCGATGAAAACTTGATGGCTATCGAAATGAACAAGTCTGAACTGCTATTCAATAAACCCCTCTATATCGGTATGGCTATTTTAGATATTTCCAAAATTTGCGTCTACGATTTTCACTATAAATTCATGTTGAAAAAATTCGAGACCAATCAGTGTAAGTTGATGTACACGGATACGGATTCTCTCATATACGAAATTAAATGCGATGATGTGTATAGAGATTTAATCGGGGAGAACTTGGAAAAATTCGATACGAGCGACTACCCATGCGAAAACTCGTACGGTATTCCGCAGGTAAACAAGAAAATTCCAGGTTTGATGAAAGATGAAGCGAACGGGTGCATCATGACAGATTTCGTCGGACTCCGTTCAAAATTATACACCTATAAAATTCAGGGTGGAAAATGTGTTAAAAAATCCAAAGGAGTCCGATATAATGTTGTGGAAAATAAAATTTCCTTCTGAAGACTATGTCGATTGTCTTAGGGATCAGAGGGAAAAATCGACTAGTCAACGATGCATCCGTTCATATGCCCATAATGTTTTTAGTGTTGAACAAAACAAAATCGCTCTAAGTCCATTCGACGATAAAAGAACACTCATCCCCGGATCGAACGATACACTTGCTTGGGGCCATTATAGCATCATGAATGAATAGCCAACCTCCACCCCTCAACCAACTTGTATTTAATAATCTTTCTCCAAATTTCCATTTATTGTGTTAGCGTGATAACCGAAAAATGAATGCTTTTTTTCTCCATCACTCTCTCTCTCACATAGCCATTGTATATATCGAATCAGCCAATATATTATTATATTCATTATTATTTTTTATCCTTATATCATTATTATCATTTATTTTTATTATAATCAATTCTATCATAATCATTTTTATCTTTATTATTAATTTAATTTAATCATAATCATTATTATTATATCATACAATAATCAATTGTTATACCAAAATATCTTCAATAAATGAGTGTATGACTTTGATTTTTATTTATTATCAGAACCTAGAATAAAATGATGGCAGCTCTGTGTCATCACTTCATTCAATGGTTCCTGAATAGAGAAACCAGTCCAGACAAGTTCAGACAAGTTTAAACTTGTCTAAACTTGTCTGAACAAGTCGAAGAAACGATGACGTCATTCAGTCTCACCCTCGAACATCAGCGTTCTTTGTGAGTGACATAACCTCACTTTTAGAGAAACCATAACCTCAAAATTCAAATGAGGTGGGGATTCTAACCTTACTTTTTCAAACATAACCCCACTTTCAGAGGAACCATAACCTCAAATTTCACATGAGGTGGGGATTCTAACCCTACTTTTCCAAACATAACCCCACTTTTACATTACCTTCAAGTAAAAATAGAAACTTATTTTATCACAGATGAAGCATTGAATCCAAATTGCATATAATTATTCAAAGAACAAGTTGGAAACGAATCTGTTTACGATTCAGAGAAAGGTTGATGACACACAAATTCATATATAGCTTGAATGATGTCATACCACCAGCAGTTACTTTCATACATTTCACCAAAATCCAGTCAAAATATTTCATTAGATTCAATGCTCGAGAACATAAATTTAAAATGAAAATTATCCCATAGCTTGAGTATTCAAATATATTTAAAAAAATGATCAAACAATCAAGTATGAGTTGGAGTCTCACAAATTGAATGTTCCATTGCAAAGATCAATTTGGATGAATCCAATGGTTTCGAACCAATAGAAGAGTGCCTACCTTCAGACATTTTGAATACGAAAGTGAGTAATAAAACAAAATAGATATAATTTAGATGAACTCGATGGTTTCGAACCAAAAGAAGAGTGTCTTCAGACATTTTGAATACGAAATAGGTGGGTCAGTAAATAAAATAAAAAAAAGTGCATTACTTCAATGGAGGGGAGGGAATTCCACAGAAAATACTTGACAGACGTTAAATTTCAGGATAAGTTGAACATCTAGTTAAAAATATCTTTGGAATCATTGTACCTGAAAATAGGAAAGAAGGTAGAGGAAATAAAATTCAATGTCATTATACACATTCTTTATTCAAAACATAAATCATTAACAATTCTTGTTCTATATAATGGAAAATAATCACTAAATACATATCATATTGTCTGGAGCAATTTCCAAGTTTCGGGAGTCAGGTGCAACGAATGTCTGCCATTTTTGGGAACAGCTACTTTTCCATAGGTCTCACAAATTTCTGCCATTTTTTTTTTCTGCCGTCTTGAACAACTATATTTTATGTACATGTCAAAGTTTTTGCGGTACCTGCCATTGTTCAAGTCAAAGTCCTTGACTATGACGAGGGCATCGTATTGGCTTTGAGACCAACATTCCGAACACAGCTTTTTGAATTGTTCGAAAGTCATGTCGGGGGAAACGTGCTCATCGAAAACGTGTCGCAAGTTGATTTCGTCCTGTTTGAAGAGCGCAATCATATTGCAATTGTCACGTATCAGCTGTTTGGGTACTTTCGAATAAGTCTGACAGAGATAGATGGCATCGATGTGTTTGTGCCTGCACATTGAGAAATATTCGCGAATTTTCTGCTGTCCATCACAGGCCACATCGTCAAAGATGAATATAGAGTGAGACCGAGCATCTTCCATAGAGATTATTTCATCGTTGTCTCTGTATGGGAAATAGCTCACATCTTCTACACCGCTCAGCACTTCTTCTAGGAATTGATACTTGGGCTGGTACAAGGATTTCGAATAGACGTAGATATTTGCGAATTTGGGGCCATTGTCATTCGCCAACAACGACATCACAAGGTTCGTTTTTCCTGATCCGCTAGGACCACAGATAACAGCTCGGAAGGAATTTGGCAATAGGCTGCCATGTTTACTTCCCCCTCCATCACCACCGCCCCCTCTATGCCCACATCGTAAACGTCAAAGTTCTCGATGGGAAGCGTGTGCTCTTGCTGAACGATCTCCATGTTTTGATCGCAATCTACAGGGTGATCGTTATTTATCTTCTCTTGGTGGTTAGTCCTTTTTCAGTCCTTACCCTTCTTTGGATCTTCCTTTTCTGCGGTGGAAATATCTTGGATATTATTTCTTAATTTCCATGACTATTCCATTGATTTTCCATCGGATCTTTTGTGTGCATTGGTTAGCATCAGAATCGTCTTATAGTTTAGAATATCTTGTTGGTGAAATTTGGGGTTGCTTTTTGGTAGGAGTTCTTTCAACCCGTCAGTCAGTTCAAAGATCTCGACCCATTTTAAGTACTGCCTTCAGTTTATGGTTCTCTCCAATGAAATACTTCAATCCGTTCAGACGGACTGCCATAACAGTCGGGATCAGGTAGCAGGACATGTTTACCTTCGACGTCTAACTGCAACTGACACTCGCTGCCACATCAATCATGTTTATAGAAAACTCTCTACGTCACCATCGAACATAGGAACACTGGACATGAACATGAACACATGAGACATGGGAACATGGAACATGGAACATGGAACGCAACAGTGGGGACAACATGACACCATGGAACACCTGGAATCAAACTCATGATACCTCGGACATCATCGTCAACACTGCAACCGGACACCTAGTGTCACCACGACCTCAGCTGAAATCTATATAACTAGTGATGTCATCGCTGTGACGTCAGTCTTCATGTTGGTGTACGAGGGTGAAGGTGTGCTCAACAGTCTGATAAACAAGCTCCCGTTCGAAGCTCATCTCCTGGTGGCTATCAGTATTGTGGACGTAAGTTTCATATACCTATGTATTTCGGTGCCATCGAATACAATTTTTATTCGGTGCTCTCGAATGCATTTAATTATTATTATTATTATTACAGCTGGAACAAGGCTACAAGAACGTTGCACGAGGCGATCCGGTATCAATCCATTGGACGTTGCTTGCAAACATCACGACATTGCTTATTCGCCCGGCAACACCCTTCAACCATCCTCAATCTTATCTCACCCCATCGAACCTCAGCTGAAATCTATATAACTAGTGATGTCATCGCTGTGACGTCAGTCTTCATGTTGGTGTTCGAGGATTAGCCGTAAATAATATCGGAATCGTTCAATGTTTGAGGATCGCCAACGTGCCTCTCTACGAAATTCTTCCATAGAAATGCCATCTCCATGATAATGATGTTGGTATCCGCGAGACAGGTCGATCAGACAAATTGAATTTTAGAGTATTGGAGGAGAATATTGAGGAGTCAGTGGCAAATAATATCAGAATCGTTCAATGTTCGAGGATTGTCCAATATTTACCTATCTTTCGAAATTCTCCCAAAGAAATCCATATCCATGATAATGATGTTGGTATCCGCGAGACAGGTCGATCGGGACAAATTGAATTTTAGAGTATTGGAGGAGAATATTGAGGGAGTCAGTGGTGAATAATATCAGAATCGTTCAATGTTCGAGGATTGTCCAATATTTACCTATCTTTCGAAATTCTCCCAAAGAAATCTCATATCCATGTAAATGATGTTGGTATCCGCGAGACAGAGTCGATCCAGACAAATTGAATTTTCAGAGAATTGGAGGAGAATATTGAGGGAGTCAGTGGCAATAATATCAGAATCTTCAAATGTTCGTAGGATTGTCAATATTACCTATCTTCGGCAATTCCTTCCTCATAAAGCAATACTCATATCCATGTAAATGATGTTGGTATCCGCGAGACAGGTCGATCCAGACAAATTGAATTTTCAGAGTATTGGAGGAGAATAAATCTGCAGGCGAACGTGGGCTATCCCCGAACCTCTCTCCACAAATGTTGTCAGCTTTCGAAAATGAATTATATATTTTGTATTTACCTGAGTCTGTAAAATGATGTTCCGCAAGGAGATTCATTTTTTATTTTTTGTTCAAATTACCTTGGGCTGTTCTGACACTTTTGTTGTTGTTGCTCAGCTTCAGCCATGATGGTCGAGGTAGGTTAGTTACCACGTTGACCATTTTGATGAATTTTCCTAGATCTAGAGAATATCACTATCTCCTCCTCTCTAACACACAGGCTCTTATGGCAGTTTCATGTAGGATTATGGAAAAATTCCTAGATTTCAGATACTTTTTCTCGAAATAGTTATATTATGTCCCTCCCCATAACTTTTCAGGCTAATAGTCACTCAACATTTTCGCAAGCCATATGAATGGTTGTCGTTATATACTTTATTGTATGCATATGATTGTAAGCCGAAATAGCTCAGTTGGTAGAGCGTTAGACTCATAATCTAGAGGGCCCTGGTTCGAGTCCAGGTTTCGGACAAAATTCATAGTATAGATAGGTATACCATATTAATAGTACGGGGATAAGCCTAAAGTTGTGATATTCGAAATTTTCGAAATCCGTCTAGAGAATATCGTTTATGTTAGAATACCATACAATTGCATTCCATATCTATAACTCTGATCAAACATATGTAGTATCTCTTATCAACTATGAATTTTGTTTTTTTTTTTCGAAGGTGTTTAGCACACCATAGTCGGTTTTCAATGTTTGCAGAACTTATTCTTTTGTTTAATAGCATTGGACGCAAAATTGGTTAGGTTGGGTTAATTTGAAAGAATACACTCTACAATTTTCTTCTTCTATATTCCAACAATAATTTCATTTTTCCCATATTGATTATTCTTCATTTATCATCCATAATGTGATACGTTGACATGTGTCGCAGCGCTGCATTTTGGTTTTCCTATATCCCCATCTGAGAGAATTTTCAATGAAATAACATAACGATCGCCAACATCCTGTACATGTATAGGAAACATACATTTTGTGATATTTCTTGATCACACAGTTGCTCTGAAGTGAAACGTCTTATCTCTTTGACGTCCGGAATAATAATGAACCAATTGAACAGGGCAAAAGACTTAAGTAATTTTTCACGAGCGCTTCCATATAGTAATACAAGATAGAAAAATTATGCTTTTCTCAAAAAACACAAATCGGTAGGTTGTAAGGTTGAACGATAGTGACGCCACCTAGTGAATGATACAAGAACTATATTTAGATAAAATGGAAAAAATCCAACCTCTTTGTCATTGGGAAAAAAATTAGGAAATTCGGCTGCGTAAAATGTCTGAGATTGACTGTACTATGAAAATTTTCGAATGATGAACAGAAACATAAAACTACGACGCAATTAATTTCTCAGAATCAGTGGCGAGACATAATTCTCGGAATTGATTGTTTATTCAGGTGTTGGCGGAAAGATATGGATTTCTGAGAAATTCGCTAACACCATTATCCAATTCTTGGAATTTTCCAATCGTTAGCTCATTCCGAAAAGCAATAAAGATGGGGAATTCGTAGAATCGGCACGCTCGAACCGTGGGAATATTTTGCACAGTCAAGGTCAAATTATGATGCAATCATTGGCTGCGAAAAGTATTTTCAAACATATCAAACGTCAGCGTATGGAGAGACTGACGGCTATCGCATGAACATTTTTTATTTATTCACGTTGAGCTGATATTTTTTTTTCTTTTCATATATGGTTGAGTTTCAGACCCCCATGAATGCGTCAGACATCAGTGACATGCTCCAAAGACCGTTAAACACCCTCAGGCGGGGTCAGTCTTCCAATATTGAATATTAGTGGAATCATTAACCTCAAACCGTAATTTTTCTATGGATGATTGGTCCCCAATGCGGCTTTCACATATCTCAGATCTCCGTAGTAGTCAATCGAGACTGTTGAATATTCCAGGCGGGTCGGCCCCCCATAACGGATAATAAAATTCTTAACCTAAAACCGTCATACTTTTTTCTTCTCTATGACTGCGAGCTCCAATACGGCCCCCTTCATAACGTACGCCAGCAGACCTTAGTGGCAACCTCCAGAGGCTGCTGAATATCCTACAGGCTCCTCAGCCCCCATAACATAAGTTTTTTCACACTTAACCTACAACCGCTATATTTTTTCTACGAATTATTGGGCCCCCAATACGGCTTCCACACATATCTCAGACCTCCGTAGTAGTCAACCGAGACCGTTAAACATTCTAGGCGGGTCGGCCCCCATAACATAAGTTTTTTCACACTTGACCTACAACCGCTATATTTTTTTCCTATGAATGATTGGACCCCCCTTTAACGTTCTCATACATCTCAGACCTCCGTGAGAGACTCTCGATACCGATAAATATCCCCAAGATAGTCGACCCCCATAACAGACATCTTGAAATTCCTAACCTATAGTCGCCATATTTTTTCTATATATGGTTGGCCCCCAATGCGGCTTCCAGTTGTCACAGGCCTCCGTGGCAGACTCCATATACCGCTGAAGAATCCAGTCGTTACCCCCCATGACGGCCATCTTGAAATTCTTAACCTACAACCGCCATATTTTTTCTATATATGGTTGGGCCCCCATAACGTCACGAGACATCTCACACCTACGTGGCAGCCTCCAGATACCGCTGAAGAACCCAGTCGTTACCCCCCATAGCAGACATCTTGAATTTCCTAACCTACAGCCGCCATATTCTTTCTCCAGCTATCTTCAACCTGTCTCAGACCTCCGTGGTAGTCTACCGATGTCAATAAACACCCCCAGACCCCCATATAACAAACATCTTGAAATTCCTAACCTACACCTGCCATGTTTTTTTTTCCAATTATAGGCGGCCATGTTTTTTTCTCCTAGCGGCAGCCATGTTTTTTCTATATATGGCTGAACCCCCCAAAACGAACCCCCCGTTCCCAACTGTCTCAGACCTCAGTGCCCCAAACCTGTGGCGGTGCCATGTGGCGGGAGTAACCGGAGTAAACCGGAGAGCGAAAATTGAAGTGAAAAAATTATTGATAGCACAAGTGATATGATTGTGGACTAAGATATCAAAATTTAGAGGCGGCAAAAATTGAATAGCCTACGGCCCACGGGCGGCAAAAATTGAATAGCCTACGGCCCACGAGCGGCAAAAATTGAATAGCCTACGGGCGGCAAATCTGTAAATCCGCCACTGAACTAACCACTGAGCATTAGCAAATGCAAAATTATGACATACTCACGTAGATCTCCAATTGTCCACAATTATTTATTGAAGGATACCATCATTACGAGGGTATCTGAATGTAGGGATCTAGGAATAACGTTTGACGCGAAATTAACGTTTTCGTCACTCATAGGGGATATCACAAATAAATCAATGCGTCTTCGTGAATTTGTCATACGAAATTGCGAAGAATTCAAATCACCAGAAGCAATTAAATGCATATTTTTTGCTTTGGTGAGATCGAAATTGGAATACGGCAGCCAGATATGGAACCCGCTTATACAAAATACAGTGACAAAATAGAAAATGCTCAACGTAGATTTCTGAAATTCATGTATCTCCAAGTTCATGGTTCATATCCAGAAAGACACTGTGGGTATAATCTTCTCTTGAATGAATTCAATATGGTTCCTTTGAGAAAACGTCGTGAAATTTCCGACCTTACTTTCATTCATAAACTTATACACAATGAAATCGATTCATCAACATAATTATCTTTATTGAACTTCAATATTCCTCGTTAAGCCTCTAGAACGAATCTTACCTTTCGTATTGATGTACCGAATTCCCAACATCATTTCTATAATTGTCTAAATCATATGTGTAGATGTCTAAACAATCTTCCCTCAGTGGATATATTCTTTTCAAATGCATACCAATCCAAACAAATTTTATATAGGCTCATCTCGAATTGAAATGTAATTTCAGAATGTATTGTTACTTCATCAGTTATTGTTAACATATAAACCTAGAAATAAGTATACTGTTATATACTTCTATAATTATGTATATGTGTAGGTTTTCCGGGTTGAGGATCATGATTTTTTTGCCAAAATTCATAAAATCAAAATAGCGGTTCCACGAGGGTGGACGATCTCTGTGATTATGGTCCGATTTCATTCAAAATTGGTATGTGGGGTTTTCGGGGATGGAGATTATGCATTTTTTGTCAAAATTTATAAATTCAAGATGGCGATCGAGTTTCGTAATTTTGGTTCGATTCTATTCAAAATTGGTATGTGGGGGCTTTCAGGGTCGGACGTTATGGATTTATGGTCAAAATTCATAAATTCATCATGGCGGATCCAAGATGGTGGACGAGTTTTGTGATTATGGACCGTTTCTATTCAAAATTGGTATATTAGGGTTTTTGGGATTGGAGATTATGGATTCAGTCGAATATTATTGATTTTTTGTCAAAATTCATAAATTGAAGATGAAGCTCCAGGATGGTGGACGAGTTAATCTCTAAATGGTCTTCTCATTGAAGAACTAGATAGCTCACAACTTACAGGAAACAGGCCTCATGATAACGATGCTTCAAAAAAATAACCAATAAAAAACATTCTTAAAGACAAGCTTTTATTCAAATGCTCTAGAAAGTAAAAAATAATTGCTTCGTATTTGTGAAGTAGGTTATTTCGTGAGTTACAGATTCAAAAGCTTGTCGCTTTTGTATTAGAACTGAAAACTTCGCGACAAGCTCTTGAATCTGTAACTCACGAAATAACTTACGTCACACATTAAAATCAATAAATTTCAACTTTTTAGGGCATTTGAATAAAAGCTTGTCTTTGAAAATATTTTTTATTAATTATTCTATGAACTTCAGCATTGCTTTTATAGTGAAAACATTTATATTGAACCCAAAAACTCTGAATTATGATATCTTGCTCTCATCTCTTTCTCTAGAAATTCGTTCTGTATGTTTTCACATTTTTTTTCTCGCCCCTGAACTGTCACAGTTGTGATTTTACCAATAATGAAGCTTATCTTACTGTCTTTATGTTTCTTTTATTTCCCTTCAAATGAGACAATTTGATTTCAATATTCATGTTTTTATTGATTGTAAATGCATTTCAATGTTATTTAAAATGACTTCCGCCGAACATTTTATAAATAATAACAATAATAATATGTCTTTATTCATATCGCATGAAAACATTGATAACATGCGTAAATTATTGATTAGGACGACAATATGTAATGAAACCCTAATGAAACGTTGCCAAATAAATCTATCTATTTATTGTCCGTAGGTAATCATTGGTCTCACTATCATGGTAAACATCTATCACAGTATTGATGGGTACGTTTTGCCTGCGATTTTTTTTGCATATCATTAGTGAGGATTTGATACATTCCAAATATTGTGAACAACCTACAACCTAACTTAAGAATAACTATGATAAAAAAATAAGACAAGCTTTTGTAGAAATGCATTAAATAGGAAAAATAATTTCCTTAATTGTTTGACCTATAGGTTATTATGTGATCAAAATCTTGCCGCGCAAGAATACCTATTTTATATTCACGGTAAGCTTTTGAATCTGCTACTCACAGAATAACCTAGGTCAAACAATTAAATACATTATTTTTTCCTTTTCAGTGCATTTGTATGAAAGTTTGTCTGAAATTCCTTTTTAATCATTTTTATTCAATTCTTTTAAGTCATTCATGAAATCCGTCATATTATTGAATTCTGCCAAAAATTTATAATCTTCGACCCCAAAAAATCCCACATACCAGTTTTGAATGGAATCGGACCATAATAACAAAACACGTCGCCATCTTGGAGCTGACTAAAAACATCATGATGGAATCGGGCTGTAATCACAAAACTCGTCGCCATCTTGAATTCGTGGATGTTGACAAAAAAACATAATCTCCGACCCCAAAAATCTCCATTCACCAATTTTTATTGGAACCGGGCTATAACCACAAAACTCGTCGCCATATTGGAGCCGCCATCTTAAATTTATGAATTTTGACAAAAAAATTCTGTCCCCGAAACCCCCACATAACAATTTTGGATAGAATCGAACCATAATTACAAAACTCGTCCGTCATATTAGCCGCCATTTTTTTGTTGTTGAAAAATTCCATAATCAGAATTATGACCACCTACCAAATTTCATGTTAATCGGACAACCAGAAGTTGGTCGATATTCACTTGTAAGATTTGAAGTAAATACACACATACCTACATACATACAAATGTAAAGTTAGGTGAAAGCTTGTAAATAAAACCATAACTTCCACCAGAAAATGTGACAATTCTAAACAGGCACCAAATAATAAATTTGTCATTTCCGACCATCCACAGACTTTTCTCAGAAGTCCTCAATGTCCACTTGAAACATTTTAATGTTTTTCTTATCTACAGTGTCACACATAAAGTTCGCGACATATGGAAGTTTTTTTTATTAATAGATATAATGAAAATTTGACTTCGCAGTTAGTTTGTACTCAAAAAATGAGTGAAAATCAGCCTCTTTTCTTTTGTCATGTGCTACTCTAAACCTGTCAAATTTGACATTATTTTCGAAAATCCTCAAAAAAACAGTTTTTTTTGTAAATTTTGAAAAATGCCAAGGAAAAAATTTGCTCAGTTTCCAATTTTATACCTTTGCTCCAAATTTGGACTCTCTACTGTCACTTCGATTTTTTTCCAATTTTTTAAATTTTTCGAATTTTTAACTACCCATTCGAACGAAACATGATTCAAATTTCATAATTTTGATAAATAAGAGACTTCAATGTCATATCTTGCCCAGAAAATACCCACATTGGCCTGTTACCAGAAAAAAAAAAATGCATCTCCAGAAATTCGTCTTTGTTGTTGCAAAGTTCATCTAGTTTTTCATTTCATTGTGAAACTGATTCGGATTTTCAATGTACGGACGTTAATATGTCAGTAATCGAATAAACGAATTTCTCTCCATTCTTATTACACTCGTATTTCTTTTTTTAACAGATTTGTATCCCGTTAGCTGCAGATGAGTTCGAAAAATTTTGATGTAGTTTACACCCAACAGTGTGAGTGTTGGATGTAAACTGTTAGATGTAATTTTCGAGCAAATAATAATTTTTCGCAATGTTTTTTGAATTAATTTCATAAATCTCATATTCTTTATTTTCATCATTAGATGTGTAAAAAACATTGAACCAAAATAACTATAACCAAATTCACAACAAAACATCGTAACATTCATCGATTTATCTCAATAATCTCATAAAGAACCCGAATTCATCATTCAGTATGCCGTCCTTCCCGTTCTATACAAATTATAGTCCTTTCATTCACAGACTTTTGGCATTTTTGATAAATAGGGAATTTATGTTAGCACAACACTCCCGAATGGTATTCTCTAAACGTTCTTTGTTTGCAAATGGTCTGTGCTTATACACTTTTTGTTTCAGATAATCCCATAGAAAAAAGCCCATTGGAGATAAGCCCGGTGATCTTGGTGGCCAATAATCTTCCCAATCTCGTCCTATCACTTTGCCCCTGAACATCTGACTGAGACACTTTTCACTTCTACAGGCCCGATTTCACCAACCTCTTTAAACGAGTTTTGTTCAAACTTAGATTAAGCTTTCTACACGTCATATTGGATTTCACCAGGAACTATAAACCGCGTTTAGTTCTAAACGGCGTTTCCACTTAAAACGGGCTGAATTTGGCCAGTTACGAAGTTAAACGACGTTTAGTTTATTGGTTTCGTGCACGTTTGACAGATGGTTAACATTGGAGGAAAAACAACCTTACTTTTCCGATTTGTTTATGTTGGAAAATTGAACATTTTTACCTATTTCAAAAAGAATTCAGTAGTTGAATTACATGTGTTATTGTTTAATTCGTAGATGATCATGCCTTCATATTGTTCTGTTGTGGAATTCAATAAAAAGGCATCAAAAGACGGCCGAATCCGATTTTTCAGGTAAATTGTACATTTTTGTATTTTTGACCCTGTTATCAGAATTCCATCTGCTGTTGTAAGGAATAGAAAACATTGTGAAATCTCCCAGAGAAGGCAAGCAGCCTAGATACATGCCATCAAACGAAAAGACTGGTCTGATAAGTTAACGAAATATGGTAGAGTTTGTTCCAGACATTTTCACTCTGGTAAAGGAAATATGTTGTACCAATTCATTCAATAAGCTGGGTGCCGAATGAAGTCCAAAGAAGGAATTTATTTGATGAATTATATTTTCACATTCCAACTTGAAATTCATTGTAGAAGATATTGTCACTTTTATCAAGTTTCTTCAAAAACTAAACTTTGAACACCGAACACCCACAAAAATATCACAAAACATGAGCCAAACACGAAAGTTATCGGTTTTCAATGTTTAGGTTATATTGTCACTTGGCTTTGGCTCCTCTACAAAACAACGAAATATATGCAAAAATGACAGAAACGTACATATTCTACTATGTTGCCAGCTTTTGACTGTCCTTAAACTAAGTTTCAATAAACTCGGTTTAGCTTTCGTCTGTTTGTGTCGGTGAAACTGGATCGAGGTTTATCAAGATTGAAATCAGAGTTCAGTGAGAACGGAGTTTATGAAAACGCCGTTTATCTGTCTTGTGGTGAAATCGGGCCTCAGCCCGTTTTAAGTGGAAACGCTTTTAGAACTAAACGCGGTTTATAGTTCCTGGTAAAATCCAATATGACGTGCAGAAAGCTTAATCTAAGTTTAATTTGAACAAAACTCGTTTAAAGAGGTTGGTGAAACGATTCGTGAATAAAAACTGTCAGATAAACGAAAATAATGAAAATTGAGGATTTTTGAAAGAAATTTCAAATTTGACAGGTTTAGAGAAGCACACGACAGAAGGAGAGAGGCTGTTTTTTACATATTTTTCAAGCACAAACTAACTGCGAGTTCAAATTTTCATTATATCTGTATGTTATTACTTTTGTTATTGATCTCATTATGAGTTTCATTACATTATCTGGTGTGAATTGAACAAGTCTTTGAAAGCCATATATATATATATATATATATATATATATATATATATATAAATATAATATATATATATATATATATATATATATATATATATATATATATATATATATATATATATATATATAGAATACAATATTCTAATTCTGGAAGTTAACCGAATTCATTTGTTGAAAATATAAACAGGATGTTCATAAAATCAGATGTGGAATCATCTGCGACTGAAAGATAAACTTTAGTCACTATCTTCCATCGTCAAGATAACCTCTTGTGGGGTATTCATGTTGAAAAGGGAAACATTCTCAATTGAATATTGATAGAAAGATTTTTCTGTGAATTGAAAAATCCACGATGAAAATGAAGTTATTTTTTGTGAATGTCTAACAGAAAACAACTACTTCCCCGGCTAAAGCCACGCTGGACATTGAACTACATCTGATAGATATTCTGAAAAGGCCCTAACTCAAAAGAAAAAATCTGAAATTAAAAATTTGCATTTTCATTCAGATAGTTATTTGATTTTCTATTCCAGTCTTAATTAAGAACTCATAAAGATGAATGAGGCAAAGAAGAATGTTTTCCAAAAGAGAGTACTCACCAGAAATCATTCGTAACATTGACGCAGGAGAGACATCGCATTCACTAGCCGGGGAAGTAGTTGTTTTCTGTTAGACATTCACAAAAAATAACTTCATTTTAATCGTGGATTTTTCAATTCACAGAAAAATCTTTCTATCAATATTCAATTGAGAATGTTTCCCTTTTTAACCGAATTCGTTAATAACATTTCTCTGGCAAAACGTTCTTCAACATAACAAGTTTTAGAAATTACATGGAATGAACGATAACCGCTTTGAAGCGTTCACTGCTTCAAATGGGTGGATCTAAAACATTTGAAATAATTATTAATCACTTTCTCTTCAAAAACATAGAGCCACTTTTCCAATTTTCCTGTGTTTACTCCGCTTATTCGCCAAAACTTTGAGAAGTAATCTTGCAACTAAACGGCAACATTATATTCTCTATATATAATGAACAGAACAGAACGGGCATTCCAAAGACAATATAAGGGATTAGAGAGCGTGGCTTTGTTGTGAAAGTTGGAAAGTCTGCCTCTTATAGAAAAAGTTTTGTTGCCAACTTCTGCTGATACAATGGAAGTTGTTTATTGAAATGGGCTCACTCGACATATGCATTGGATTTCCATCCCCATTTGATAATTTATTGAACCTAGAGCGTTTGTATTTCTCGGGATAAAAATGTATAATTTTCAATAAAGTGATATGAATGTAACATCCAATAATTCAAATTGTAATTCGAACTGTTCTGATAATGACATATATTATTCATGCGACTGCATCCTGTCATCAACCTTGTGAATTGTGTGTTTTTTGTTTAGACGAGCAATTCATTTTCATTTTGATTATTTGACATCTCAGTCAGCAGCACAATTGTTTCATGCTTCCAATATAGTGTGAGAATAATTGGCATGAGAGGGTGGTTTTGTTTGTGTTCACGCGAATCAGTTTGGTAAAACTGGCGATGGGAGATGATAATTTCAATTTGGCTAGTGAGTTTCTAGAGCTGAAAACATTATTTCTTCTGTTTCTGGCACCATCAAAAATATCTATTCAAAATTGAACTTAGATTGAATAATATGTGTCTGATTTGTTGAAAATATGAACAGGATGTTCATAAAATCAGATGTGGAATCATCTGCGACTGAAAGATAAACTTTAGTCACTATCTTCCATCGTCAAGATAACCTCTTGTGGGGTATTCATGTTGAAAAGGGAAACATTCTCAATTGGATATTGATAAAAATATTTTTCTGTGAATTGAAAAATCCACGATAAAAATGAAGTTATTTTTTGTGAATGTCTAACAGAAAACAACTACTTCCCCGGCTAAAGCCACGCTGGACATTGAACTACATCATTGAGAATGTTTCCCTTTTCAATATGTTTCTGTTATCATTGAATCAATACCCATGGTATTGTACTGAAATAGATGTTGTGTCGCGTCGTCAGGTACGTTTCACAATTTTTCTTCATTTTTTTGTCTTTGCCAAAGTTCTGTCAGGTTCGAGTCGATCAACCCGATTAGATCTGGATGCACATGACCGCACCGAGTCGGCACCGAGCCCGTTCCGTAGCACGGCCGTGCCTCGTCCAATAAACTACAAACCACACATCCCCGACACACGTTGCAAGTCCGAGTCGGAAAGTGTTTGTCAGTTTGTTCGCGTAAGTTGTATGAAAAAAAATAACTAAAATTGTTTTCCAGCTTTTGTTACAGCGAATTGGCAATACTAGCTATTGCGGTGGACGATGAAGAAAATGAAAGAAATAGGCTAAAACGATGAAAAATGTATATACAGTGCTTGAAAAACAAGACCTGTTGAAGGGGGATTCCGCACGTGGTTTCGTCATCTGATGGATGATGGGACGGATGACACAATTCACCTTTCATAAGCTGGCTATAAGCCTTTCTTTGTTCATGAATTCTGTTCCTACACCTTTGAAAACTCAAAATGTTTGCTGGGAGCCCGTCTGAAAATGCACTGTCTTCGTAAAAAAATCAAACAAAACTATTCTCGCACGGTGCGGTCGGTGGAGCCTGCTTTGACTGCTAATGATAGGTATTTTCTATGTATTTAATCGAAATGTATTCGGGGTATCAGTGTGGGAGGTGAAATACAATACGATAATAGCATTTGTGACGTTACAGTTGTAAATCATTAAGAAAATCCATTGCGAGAAGAACCGTGAAACTTAATGAGAAGTTGACACTGTTTATGAAATTAAAATTAATGGGGAAGATAAAAACCGCCTTATGTATGAACCCAATAAATAATTGATTTGTTGAAAATATAAACAGGATGTTCATAAAATCAGATGTGGAATCATCTGCGACTGAAAGATAAACTTTAGTCACTATCTTCCATCATCAAGATAACCTCTTGTGGGGTATTCATGTTGAAAAGGGAAACATTCTCAATTGAATATTGATAGAAAGATTTTTCTGTGAATTGAAAAATCCACGATTAAAATGAAGTTATTTTTTGTGAATGTCTAACAGAAAACAACTACTTCCCCGGCTTAAGCCACGCTGGACATTGAACTACATCTGATAGATATTCTGAAAAGGCCCTAACTCAAAAGAAAAAATCTGAAATTGAAAATTTGCATTTTCATTCAGATAGTTATTTGATTTTCTATTCCAGTCTTAATTAAGAACTCATAAAGATGAATGAGGCAAAGAAGAATGTTTTCCAAAAAAGAGTACTCACCAGAAATCATTCGTAACATTGACGCAGGAGAGACATCGCATTCACTAGGTCTTCAATACATTTTTGTCGACGAAAATCTATTTCACGCTTCCACGATCATCAGGAAGACCGGAAGAAATGGGAAACACATTTTCAAGAAGCAATCTCACTTTGCAAAGATGGAAAAAGTTAGAATCATTTCTTTTGGAGAGACACTTTCAAATTAGTGTTTTCTGACATTAAAACCTGTCATGGGGTATGATAGATTGATTTGTTGAAAATATAAACAGGATGTTCATAAAATCAAATGTGGAATCATCTGCGACTGAAAGATAAACTTTAGTCACTATCTTCCATCGTCAAGATAACCTCTTGTGGGGTATTCATGTTGAAAAGGGAAACATTCTCAATTGAATATTGATAGAAAGATTTTTCTGTGAATTGAAAAATCCACGATTAAAATGAAGTTATTTTTTGTGAATGTCTAACAGAAAACAACTACTTCCCCGGCTAAAGCCACGCTGGACATTGAACTACATCTGATAGATATTCTGAAAAGGCCCTAACTCAAAGAAAAATCTGAAATTGAAAATTTGCATTTTCATTCAGATAGTTATTTGATTTTCTATTCCAGTCTTAATTAAGAACTCATAAAGATGAATGAGGCAAAGAAGAATGTTTTCCAAAAGAGAGTACTCACCAGAAATCATTCGTAACATTGACGCAGGAGAGACATCGCATTCACTAGGTCTTCAATACATTTTTGTCGACGAAAATCTATTTCACGCTTCCACGATCATCAGGAAGACCGGAAGAAATGGGAAACACATTTTCAAGAAGCAATCTCACTTTGCAAAGATGGAAAAGTTAGAATAACTTCTTTTGGAGAGACACTTTCAAATTAGTGTTTTCTGACATTAAAACCTGTCATGGGGTATGATAGATTGATTTGTTGAAAATATAAACAGGATGTTCATAAAATCAGATGTGGAATCATCTGCGACTGAAAGATAAACTTTAGTCACTATCTTCCATCGTCAAGATAACCTCTTGTGGGTATTCATGTTGAAAGAGGAAACATTCTCAATTGAATATTGATAGAAAGATTTTTCTGTGAATTGAAAAATCCACGATTAAAATGAAGTTATTTTTTGTGAATGTCTAACAGAAAACAACTACTTCCCCGGCTAAAGCCACGCTGGACATTGAACTACATCTGATAGATATTCTGAAAGGACCTTAACTCAAAAGAAAAATCTGAAATTGAGAATTTGCATTTTTATTCAGATAGTTATTTGATTTTCTATTCCAGTCCTAATTAAGAACTCATATAGATGAATGAGGCAAAGAAGAATATTTTCCAAAGAGAGTACTCACCAGAAATCATTCGTAACATTGACGCAGGAGAGACATCGCATTCACTAGGTCTTCAATACATTTTTGTCGACGAAAATCTATTTCACGCTTCCACGATCATCAGGAAGACCGGAAGAAATGGGAAACACATTTTCAAGAAGCAATCTCACTTTGCAAAGATTTCTTTTGGAGAGACACTTTGAAATTAGTGTTTTCTGACATTAAAACCTGTCATGGGGTATGATAGATTGATTTGTTGAAAATATAAACAGGATGTTCATAAAATCAGATGTGGAATCATCTGCGACTGAAAGATAAACTTTAGTCACTATCTTCCATCGTCAAGATAACCTCTTGTGGGGTATTCATGTTGAAAAGGGAAACATTCTCAATTGAATATTGATAGAAAGATTTTTCTGTGAATTGAAAAATCCACGATTAAAATGAAGTTATTTTTTGTGAATGTCTAACAGAAAACAACTACTTCCCCGGCTAAAGCCACGCTGGACATTGAGTTAGGGCCTTTTCAGAATATCTATCAGATGTAGTTCAATGTCCAGCGTGGCTTTAGCCGGGGAAGTAGTTGTTTTCTGTTAGACATTCACAAAAAATAACTTCATTTTAATCGTGGATTTTTCAATTCACAGAAAAATCTTTCTATCAATATTCAATTGAGAATGTTTCCCTTTTCACCAATAAATAATATTGTAACATATCATCGGAAATGTCAAGACGAATGGAATCTTTGTGGGAAGAAACCCATAAAAAAATAAGTAATTTTTTTTTCAAGTTGAACGGTTTTATTGTAAAGAAACATAATAATGATGCAGATAATGTACCAAAAGCTAAAAAATAATCAGGTAAGTACCAGGCACCAGTCATCACACCACTCTCCTCATCAATATAGGGCATTGATCAGACTAAAATAAAATCGTGGTTCGCTTCGAATTTCTATTATCTACAGTCAACCGCTCGTATCAAATTACGCTACACCCCACGATTTTATTTTAGTCTGATCAATACCCTATATTGATGAAGATGGGGGTGTAATGTCTGGTACCTGGTACCTACCTAATTATTTTTTTGCTTTTAGTACATTATCCGCATCATTATTATGTTTCTTTACAATAAAACCGTTCAACTTAAAAATATTTTTTTACTTATTTTATTTTCAATATTTAGTTATTCAATATTTTTCATTCTATTTAGTTCATTTAGTGCCTCATTATTACAAGGATTCTTTCCTGTCAGTTTGTTGAAATCTAGCTCCTCAATACATAATCCTTCCAAATACTTTACTCGACTCAGTGCCACGTGAACAATTTCGATCCTAGATTCACAACTGCGTGGTCTACAGTGCTGCTTTGCATTTTGTGGACAGTGGAAGCTGATGACAAAATTAAGGGCAGTATCCTTCTTTCAGCCGTCCATAATTGAACATTGCTGGAAGTCTTGAGGAGAAAACGCTAACGACATATCATTTTTATCCACCGTAATGCCATATAGTCCTAGGCGCGCTTGAACCGTTTACCTTAACTTGGGTGTACCGCTAACGACGTATCATTTCGAGCCACTCTAACGCCACACAGTCCTCGACACGATACGAAATCTTGACTTGGGTGGGGGATTCATGCTTGAATCACGACGAGTGGACGAATTCCTTTGTTTTGATTAGATACCTATATTTCAGTTTTGATGTTGTAACCGAACCCACCCCGGTATATCTGATTGGTAATTTTTCTGGTCGTCTTTAATTTTTTTTTTCAACCTTTTTTTTTTTTACCTTTTTTTTTTTTTGTTGTGATCGTCTAGATAGTCAGCGCCACTTCTCAGGTAGCAGGATCGGCAATCCATCTGCTGTCAGAAGATAGTTTTTTTTTCGGCACACAGCCTTATATAGATATACCCTTGAAAGGATAGACCCTCAATTTTCTCACGTTGTGTATATATATATATATATATATATATATATATTTGTTCTTTAGGATACAAAGTTCTGTTCAGCTGAAGAGAAATAAAAGACAAAGGGTAAATAGATACATATATTAAAGCCAAGAGTTACGATCTCGACTTGTTCGAAAACAATTCAACGATTGAAGTATTTACAATTTTCACAATACAAAATTGAAAGTTGTAAGAGTTCAGCTTATTAGGAAATCGTCTCTGATTTCGAATCCAATTTTATACAATAATGAGAAGTGTTTGTTAAGTGATGAACTTTGGACGAGATAAACAAGTGACAGGAATATATCTGTGTTTCTAAAATTGTTTAATCCCCAAAATACATTGCCGGTATTTTTCGCGGGAATATTCATAGATCTGTCATCGCCAATTGAGAGAATGAAGACTATAGTACATTTCCAGTACCCAACCAAGGAGTTGCTAGACTCAATTGACCTAGTGACCGGTGGAGATTGTTTTGTGTGCACACATACTAGACAACCCGTTACCAACCTCGGCCACTCTTTACAGTACGATCTATTTATATATATATAGAGATTTTAAATATGCGTAAAGCCGGGATCCATGACATTGCAGAGAGTAACATTGTAGCACTACAAATCTACTCATTTCAAACATTTCTCAATTTAGCTATGGTATAGTAATATCGTGATACGATCGATTAATTTAAACAAATCCGGACAACTATATCTTGGTGATTTCTAGTTTATAATAACGTGATTTACTAACTAAACAGGTACGTTCCTCAAGTCTATCGTCCAATTGACTTTTTAGTTAAGAGACGATTTCAATATCTAATTTCTTCCTAACTTACTTTATTCCTCAAATTTATTGATAAGAGGTTTTTCTTATATGTCTAACATTTATTGAGAGAGACTGTGTAATAATTAATTAGTCTTGGACCTTAACCAAATTCCTATAGAATTTTCTCCCGACAACGAGTGAGAATAATCCTCTAGTATGTTTAAATTGCCACAACCATGGGTTTGTCCTGACATAAGCCTAGTGACCAGCTTGGACTCGTTTTGGGTGCACCCATAAAACAAACCGTTACTTTCCCGATCACTTTTTCAGCTTAAGGGTTTTGGCAAGTGTGAAACCGGGATTTATTTATGGCAAGAAGTAACATTGGGACCAGATAAACATACTCAGTTCCACTATTTCACCGTTGTGCATAAAAAGGTTTATACAACCTAGACTTTACTCGAAGTTACGGTTAGATCCAGACCAATTCAAATAAAGAAAGCTGACTCCATCAATTCTAATTGTACTGATTTGAGAGTGATATGAAACGACTAATTATGTCTTTGTTCTTAGAACTTTTCATCTATCTGATATAAACAACAGAACGTATACTTAAGACTCAAGGCTATTTGATTTGAATAGTTACGGACCCGGACTCTCGAGAGGTAAGGGGATTGTTGTCGTTGTTTCCAACTTGAAAGAGGGCTCCCTTACTGTGTAGTCAGTACCAAGGAGTTAATTCATCCTCTGGAGATGGTTTCGGTTCAGGTGCTGGAATTCGACTGCCTCACGACTGATTCTGGGCTTGCTTATATAGTAAAAGATCGTATCTAGGGAGACGGAATTTGTTTGCCCAACTTCCAAAATCCTCGACTGAAACTTGCCAATATTCGAATTTTCCGAGTGGATTTGCCATCTGAAATTTATATAAAAGTGATCTAAGATGTTTGTGGTATAATTTGTACCAGGTTTCCCTTTGAAATAAATACCGTATATAGCCAAATTTTGACTCTAAACCTGGTTGTTGACGTCTTGTTTATGGGTAACGCTTCAGGACACCTTTTCCTTTGAACTCTATTTTCAACCCTCAAGCTTTGTAAGGTGGGTAAAAAAGCATGTCAGCTTGACGAGAAAAGTGTATTCTATCAAAGGATATATTGGACTAGTAGGGAAACATTACAGGAAGATGACAGTGTAGCCCGAAAATTAAAGTGTCATCCCTACATGTTCATAATATTTCCTAGATTGGGTTTTAATATTTTCTAGATTTGGTTTTTCTAACTCTAAAGATACTATTATTTCTATAAGCTTTATCAAGAAAGTATATTCTTTCATTTGAGGTGTGAATTAAGTAGATAGACATTATTGAAAATTTGCAGGGTAGCGTAGAAGTTGACGGACACTCCTACATGCTTATAAAGTTCCAAGATTCGTTTTTTCTACCTGCAAAGTTATTATTATATTGATCAGCTCGATTAATAAAGGGTATTATATGATTTAGGAAGTCATAATTGTAGAGGAATATTTTTTGCACAAAGGTGTTGGTTTTTAATTCCCTTTTTTTTGCTCAGATTCATCAATGGAGTGTGTATTTCAATTCTAGATGACAAATTGTTAGGAAAATGTGATTGGGAGATGGCAGCGAAGTGCTGAAGTTGCATCGTAGGAAGTACGTACAACGTTATCTATGAAGTGTATGGATCTCATACCTATGAAGTGATTCATACTCACCTTGTTCTCTTCATACATCTTATACTTGTTATCAGTTGTGTGCATTCCATAACTTCAGTGGCGGAGAGGAAAATAAATCATCGAAGGAATTTTACTTACTTTCTGCTTGATTCTTGTCATCGGAAACCCTTTTCTTGGAAGTACAGATGATGATTCTAACTACCTGCTTGGGATGTGCTCCTTCTGAATGATATTCCATCCTCAGACGATGCTCTGATGTTTTCCATAGTTGACTTCATCAAGCTAGTTTCTTTTTTGTTTATGAAAAGAATACTCCCCCTACCCACCGAGATCTAGGAATATATGTAATCTAACAAGACCTGGGGTCACACCGTCTTAATGTATTGACTATCTGAACTCTATGGTCCACCAATTTGTTTCGGACGCCATCTTAGATTTGGAATTTTTTCATGGTGTACTGTATTCTATTAGTCAAGCCCTTTTATTTGATATCCATATTGAGGGGGTTGTATTGACTAGCTAAACTCTATGATCCGCCATTTCGTTTTGGACGCCATCTTGGATTTGGAATTTGTCCATGATGTACTGTATTCTAGTAGTCAATCCCTTTCATTTGATATCCATATTCAGGGAGTTGTATTGACTGTCTAAACTCCATGATCCGCCATTTTGTTTCGAACGCCATCTTGGATTTGGAATTTTTTCATGGTATACTGTATTCTACTAGTCAAGTCCCTTCATTTGATATCCATTTTGAGGAGGTTGTAAAAAAATGTGTAATCCACCATTTTGTGGCGGCGGCCATCTTGGATTTACAATGATTCTGAATGCACATAATTGTATTGTCATCAGAACAAAAGGTGTACTGAATTTCAGATCAATCGGTCAACAGGAAAGAGGTGAAATTTCAATTACTAGATTTGAACCACACAAGACACAAACAAGGCAAGCTAAATAAAATCGTTTAATTAAAAATGAACTCATCACTTCATTCATTGATAACAGTCAACACATGGTGATCATTTCAAGCATCTGCAGCAACGTTCATCCGGTACATACAACTATTAACAGGTCGTAAAAATAAAATATTTAGTTGTTTGGGAAACCCTTTTAGTTCTCCCACGAGGCAACTAGGGGATAAACTCCTATATAAGCGGATTAACCAGAATAGGAATCAGAGCTAAAACTTCTTTTCTGAGTGAGATCAGTACCAGTACTAGAGCCGAACTCGTCAAGATTTATTAACCACTTTCACAATTCTGTGCGTGATTAGATATAATTAGAAATGTAACGAATCGAACAGATTTTAATTCGCTTTATTCAAAGTCAAGATGAATAAATTTAGTTCGCAATAATCAGTACTCGGCAACATAATGAACAGTCATCATCATATCTCAACGTTATAGTGCTATAAATTGTAGGTAGAAAATAAAAACGGAAGAGTGTGAATCGCTAATACTCATAAGATAACTTGAAAGTACTACAAATTAAAATCAATATGACGTCAATCATAACCCCAGTAATACTAAAAGAACTTTCTCACTATATTTGAAAACTTAATCAAAATCATACCTATAACTCCAGTGCAGTTAGTAATTGACTATACTAACGCTAATTCTATACATCTCTTAGCTTGTGGTATTAACAAAATGAGTTTTGAGTTTTTTCTTTGGATTCACTCATTTTCAGTTATCTTTTCTGTGGAGACTATTAAAATCTATAAATCTTGAATTTCTTTCTGAAAAGTCCGTGTATTAGAATCGCAATAAGTTATTCGTAATAATCGCAAAAACCACCGGAAGTAACACATTTTCTAGGCATATCAGCTATCCTGGACTGGGCAATCCAGTGGTAATATGTTTGCCAATACTCATGTTTACTTCTCAATAAATATGTAGAATTCCATAAAAAAATCTCTAATCCGCGCCGAAAATTAAATATTTGTTCGCGAACAATTTTTCGTTTTAAACGCGTTTTGTTCCAGTTCATTGACTGGAAATGCACATCCTGAAGCTTTTCTAGTGCCTAAAAGTGTATTATGTAAATTGTTCAAATTCATTCATGTAACTCTTCCGGGACGATGTTGAGTTGTAACGCTTTTATTCTTCCATTTCGAAGCCACGTCATATCATCTTCCATACTTTAATGTACGTGAAACGATTGGTACAGGCCTGCCAATTGCTCATTTGAACACCACTCATCACAAACCTTTGGATTAATTCACTTTGTCGTGAGCTGAAAGAAATTCATTATTATTTTCGTGAACGTGAACATAATCAACAATTACAACGAACTATAAAGTTCACACTTCTCACTGGCTACCAAGAAATTGATATGGAGCAGCGGAGGGATGCCAGGATAGTTTTATTTATTTTCAATTAATTGTATACAGTGCTTCTCAAAAGTCCCCTTCCCCCCTCCCCCCTCTTATTTTTGGAATGATTATACATAAACAAGTGAAATTTGGAAACTGAATATTGAAGGTTGTAAACTTCCCTACTAGTGATGATAGATGACGAAATCGTCAAAGATGACGTCACAAGGCCATTGTGACCAATAATTTCAAATGGAACCCTACGACAAGCGACACCTCTTTTGAAAGGTATCGAAAAAACCTAATGATACTAATTTTGTTTGTGTTTATGACAGTTTTGGCAACTCGCTTTTGAAAAACGCAAAGCTGTGATGAATTAAATCAGTTAAAACTAAAATTCCAAATTCAAGCTCCGCCTCTGGATAGTTGTCAAATGAGCTGACGTTTTTGTTAGTCTTCCTAATTCGACGTTTTTGTAATTGTCCAAGTTTTTGTACATTTAATAATTTGTGTATTGTTGATCGAACGTTTAACTGTTTTAGCAGCTTTTGGTACTTTCAATATTTTTGTACATTTTAATAATTTGTTAAACTGTTCTGAGCCGAACGTTTAAGTGCTTCAAGAAGCGAAATGGTACATGCTTTAGGTGATAAAGTAGCAGCGATCCTAATTCTTGGTGAAACTGGACAAAATATTCATGCAGCAGAACGCATTTTTAATGAGAGGTTTCCCGATCGACCCGTTTCGAGGACTCATTTGAGGGAGCTTCTCCGTAAGTTTGAAACAACGGGTAGTATTAATGATGCGAAACGATCTGGCAGACCACAAATTTCTGATGAGAAAAAAATTGATATACTGGCAGAAGTAATAGTTAATCCTACTCCTTCAACAACTCACGTTGCATCTACCTGTGAAGTCAGTCGAAGTACAGTACACAGGGTGTTGAAAAAAAACAAATTTCACCCATACAAATCAAAAATGGTTCATCAACTCTCCGACGACGACCCAGACCGAAGACGCGAATTTTGTGAATATATGGAAACTAAAATCAACCAACAGCCAGACTATGTCAAAACAATTTGTTTTAGTGACGAAAGTACTTTCTATCTAGATGGAAATGTAAATACAGAGAATGTGAGGTATTGGAGTGACGCAAATCCTCACCTGTTTCGTGAAACACATACCCAATTTCCCCAGAAGGTGAATGTTTGGGCAGGTATCCTGGGAAACCACATCGTTGGGCCTCTTTTTTTGAATACTAATTTAACTGGTGAGGTTTATCTGGAGCTGTTGCAAAACGCAATAGAACCGTTAATCCTTGAAATTTTGGACGATAATCCAGACGAATTCGGCAATTTGGAAATACCATTTTAACAGGATGGTGCTCCTCCACACTATTACGGTGCAGTAAGACGGTATTTGGAAGAGGAGTATCGTGGTAGATGGATTGGACGACGAGGTTCAACGGAATGGCCAGCTCGATCACCGGACCTCACACCTTTGTATTTTTTTTCTGTGGGGGTATTTTAAATCGAAGGTTAACGCCACTGAACCTGACAATATTGACGTTCTAAAACAACGTATTGTTGCAGAATGTGAGGCTGTTTCCGCAGACACATTTGCAAAAGTACGAGAAGAGTTCAAAAATAGGATATTTCACTGTCAGGAAGTAAATGGAGGTCAATTCGAGCAATTTATTCAAGTAGATACTGATTCTTAAATCTGAATGAATATCATACTGAATGGAATTTGAATTTTAATTGTTACTAATGAGCCATTAAAACTGACATGAACACAAACAAAATTAGTATGATTGAATAGGTTTTTTGATACCTTTTGAAAGAGGTGTCGTTTGCCGTAGGGTTCCATTTAAAATTATTGGTCACAATGGCCTTGTGACTTCATCTTTGACGATTTCGTCATCTATCATCACTAGTAGGGAAGTTCACAACCTTTAATATTCAGTTTCCAAATTTCACTTGTTTATGTATAATCGTTCCAAAAATAAGAGGGGGGGGGGAGGGGACTTTTGAGAAGCACTGTATATATTACTATGCAACTTGTATATAGGTGATTTTTACGAGTTTCACATTCTTTTAAAAAGCCCTACCCTAGCCTCATTCATGTAACTCTTCCGGGACGATGTTGAGTTGTAACGCTTTTATTCTTCCATTTTGAAGCCACGTCATATCATCTTCCATACTTCATTGTATGTGAAACGATTGGTACAGGCCTGCCAATTGCTCATTTGAACACCACTCATCACAAACCTTTGGATTGAATTCACTTTGTCGTGAGCTGAAAGAAATTCATTATTATTTTCGTAAACGTAAACATAATCAACAATTACAACGAACTATAAGGTGAACACTTCACACTGGCTACCAAGAAATTGATATGGAGCAGCGGAGGGATGCCAGGATAGTTTTTCTTTATTTTCAATTGATTGTATATCTATTACTATGCAACTTGTATATAGGTGATTTTTACGAGATTCACATTCTTTTAAAGAAGCCCTACCCTTGACAACACCCTGTAATGATATCTTGTTTTTTTCAGATTGTGAAGGATTATCATTCCCAAAAATGTTATCTTAGACAGGAAGTGACTGAAATTACTTATTCGCATGAAATAATGAAGAATCATTCACAAATTTTCACACGGTGTACGAGATGTATTAAATTCGGACATGACCATCAAAACGATCAATTTATCTCGAGTCTTCTTTCTAGCTTTTCAAAATTGCATTCACGCCTGACAGTCGTTTGGCTATAGGCCAATCCGACAGGAACACCAGTTAACAATGATGACGTTTTTGCGCCAAAAGCTGGGGTGTTGGCCACGATTCTGCTGAAACTGCAGATAAGAAAACGGAAATATTTCATATTGAGTACGGGAAATTCATTACTTTTCTAAGGTTCTACAGTGGTGAAGAATTGTCGCTGGTAGTTGCAGCAATTCTTGTATTGTCTATGCCATGCGTAATATGAAATTGTCACAACGTATGGAAAGCATGAATCTGTAATTGAAAAAAATATATCTCATAGTGGGAATTTCATTCATATGTCAAAACTGATATTGCAACAATAAACTGACATGTTTTAATTGTTAATTTGAACCAATCAGAATGTGATTACGTGCTAATCATGCACTAGTGCACTTGCACTTGTGCTCTTTTTCAACTAAAAATGCATCCCGGCAAATTTCCCAAAAACTATCGATATTACTATTGAATTTTCCCTTGTGGAAGGAATTTTACGTTGTAAGTCCAAGCAAATATAACTTTGTGTAAAAGTCCTCTGTGGATATAAACTTCTCAACATAGGACGATGAATCTCGAATGATTTTTAGCTTCATGTATGTAAAAAGCTTAAAAAATATACAACGCTTATTTTTTTTTATTGAGAAAAAAAAATCGCATCAACCATTTCGGTTATTAGCGAATATTACTATATAAATTTTTACATTTTGTTTCTAATGTCTATGATTTTAAGGAAAGTTGTAAGATTGTGGAGTATACAATTTGGACCTAGAATTGTTTCCAAAGTTCCTTGTATCTTGTTATCATTTCTCTGTGGAGTGAAGAGTGGACATTCTACCAGGATATGTTTGATTGATAACTTTTCGTTACACGTTTCGCACATGGGTTCGTTTTTGTTATTGAGGAGGTGGTCGTGGGTGAGCCGAGTGTGTCCGAGACGTAAACGGGTGAGAAGCACTTGGTCGCTACGATATTTTGGTAGATATCGCCACGGTTTCACTGAGGGTTTCACTTCACGAAGTTTGGATGTTGATTGTCGCCATCGATTTTGCCACGCACTTTCTAAACTATTTTTTATCGTGTAACGAAAGTCGCTTGCCACCACTTGAGTTATAGTTTCAGAATTTGTATGGGTTATGGCTTCTTTTGCTCTTCTATCCGCTTCTTCGTTTCCTAATATCCCAATGTGTGATGGGATCCAGATGAATTTTATAAGTTTTTGCTTCTGTTCTGCTAGGTGGAGCTGGTTTTTCGTTTCAACTGCGAATGGGTGGGAAGGGTAGATTTGTTGCAGAGTCTCCAGTGAACTCAGCGAGTCGGTCAGGATAAAAAATTTCTGCTTATCAGATGAGTTGATTAAGATGGTCGCACGATAAATGGCATATAGTTCACCACTAAAAACAGAACTGGATGGGGATAATCTGAATTGATGGCACGTTCTAGGACCCACTACTGCTGCACCAGTTCCTTCAGATGTTTTAGAGGCATCGGTGTACAGCAAAGTATAATCCTCATGATTCTCTAGTATGGCTCCGAGGTTGTTTTGATAACAGCTGGATTTGTTGACTGTTTAGGAAATTTGCTGAGGTTTATGAGACATACTGGTTTGGGTAAGGTCCATGGGGGAAAGGAGGTAAGAAGTGTCGAAAAACATTCTGGAAGGGGGATATTCAGTTTTCGGGTGAAAATTTTGATCCTCTCATAAAACGGTTTCGGGGATCTGGGTTTATTGTCGTATAAGTTACTGAATTTGTTTGTGAGGGTATTTTCATAAGTGGGATGTTTTGGTTGGGCCTTTAGTTTTGTAGCATATACTATACTCAGATATGTTCTTCTGTCTTCCAAGGAAGGTTCGCTGGCTTCACAGTATAGACTTTCCACTGGTGTAGTTCGATATGCTCCAAGTGCTATGCGTAGAGCCGAGTTTTGTATCGTGTCGAGTCTTTTCAGTGAGGAATTAGTAGCTGAGGCGTATGCGGTTGAACCATAGTCCAACTTTGATCGAATAAGTGTCCTGTACATCATGAGTAGTGTTTGGCGGTCCGAACCCCATTCTCTGTTTGCTAGGGTTCTAAGTAAGTTGAGTCTCCGATAGCACGAAGAGATCAGGTTTTCTATGTGGGCATTCCAGTTTAGTTTTTGGTCCAGGGTCATACCCAAAAACGATATAGATGTCTCAAATTTCAAGTTCTCGTTGTTCAGCTTGAGGGGGGGTGTGTGGTTGATGTTTTTCTTAGAGAATAAAATGCAACGTGTTTTAGTGGCAGAGAAAGTGAAACCGGATTTATGTGACCATTGTTCCAGGTCTAAGAGGGTGCTTTGTGTCATAACGAACAAGTTGTCCATGTTTTTAGTTCTACAAGTTATAACTAGATCATCGGCATAGATGCGTCCTTTCAGGGGAAGCTTGAGTTTGTCCAGTATATCGTTGATTGCAATGATGAAGAGGGTAGGACTTATAACTGAGCCCTGTGGTATTCCATTATCAAGGGTCCTTTCGTTAGATAATACGCCATTTGTTTTAACATTGAAAGTTCTAAATAAGCAGTTCCCTTCGATGTTCCAGGCTTGAAGTTTATGGATTATGCGATCGCTGGAGGCTATGTCAAATGCTCGTTTTATGTCGAAAAATATGGCCAAGCAGTTTTGTTTTAAGGCAAATGCTTCGTGGATGTCACTTTCTAAGTCTAGGATATTATCTATCGTGGATCTATGCTGTCTGAATCCGCTTTGTTCTGGTATGATCAAGTTGTGCTTTTCTAAAATCCATAATAATCTGTTTTTGATGATCTTTTCGAGTAACTTGCACATCGCGCAGGTCAGGGATATAGGTCTGTAAGATTCAGGATCCAATTTGGACTTTTTAGGTTTCAGTATAGGTATTATTATAGATTGTGACCATATTGTTGGAAAATTGTGTCCTGTCCATATCGCATTGAAGAGTTTGAGAAGATGTTCATGAGCGCTTGGAGGCAGATTTTTCAGGAATATTGCCGGAATATTGTCTGGACCTGGGCTTGTGTCGCGGAGAGAAAGCAGTGCTTCTTCGTATTCGGTTTTGGTGAGGGGATACAACGCTTATTGATTATGATAACTAGGAATGAAATAATATGGGTAGTATTCAATAGTATTGTGCATTATACCAAATATATATCGTGCAAACACTTTCCATTCCTCTGAATTTTTTTGGGTTTTTTCTTCCCTGGTGGTATGAATAGTTGTAGATTGTATGGGGGTCGATATGGCTGTTCAGGTTTTCTGTACCTCGACCTATAAGATATTTTGTACATCTATTCTAGGCCCAGGATTCCAAAACTCAGTTTCCTGGGAGCTAGGTTCCTGATGTCTGAGGGCGTTATCGAAACCCCTTCGAAAATCTTAAGCCTTTTGCAAAACAATGCTTGGCAGTCGCAAAGCAGGTGGTTTGCAGTTCCAGCGAAGTTCTCGCAGTAACGGCACAGTTCACTGTCTGATCTGTCCATTCTTTTAAGGTGATACCTCGGAGGTCAATGTTCAATGAGCAGTCCCGTTACCAGTTTTAAGTCTTTCTTGTCCAACTCGAGAAGCTGTTTAACTTTCCTTGGCATGGGCTCGAAGCCTTTTCGCTTGTCTTTGTCCTGGAACCTCATTCCAGTGGTTTTTAATTTGGTCAGTTTCCCATAACGCGTCAAAAGTACCTATGTATTCAAAAGTATGTCGAGCAGTGAAGAATTATCTTGTACACCAGCAGAAATTCTTGTTTTTATTTTATTATTTATTGGTCGTAGAAACAATAGTGTATGCAACGATCATGTAATCGCTATCAATACACTCGCACACGGTTTACCTCATGCTCATATATTAATAGGTATCTTTACAAGATCGTTGCATAGTATACTATTATTCTTCTAGTAAGGGGTTAAGTCCGTTACTAGCGAAAATTTTCATGGATAATCTCATTCCAGTGGTTTTTAATTTGGTCAGTTTCCCACAACGCGTCAAAAGTACCTATGTATTCAAAAGTATGTCGAGCAGTGAAGAATTATCTTGTACACCAGCAGAAATTCTTGTTTTTATTTTATTATTTATTGGTCGTAGAAACAATAGTGTATGCAACGATCATGTAATGGCTATTAATACACTCGCACACGGTTTACCTCATGCTCATATATTAATAGCTATCATTACAAGATCGTTGCATAGTATACTATTATTCTTCTAGTAAGGGGTTAAGCCCGTTACTAGCGTCATGGATAATCTCGAAAGTAAAATTGATAACACCCTTTCATAAAAAACTTCTTATACTGGTATAGATATGTAGACATCTTATGTTGTTTTGTGGGAAGTGATAGACAATTCAATACATTTTTTGACTTCATTAATGGCATTCATCTCTCAATCAAATTTAAAAAAAAAATTGAAATGAATGATTCGATAAACTTCTTAGATTTGACCTTAACGAAAATTGAGAATAAACACGATTTTTAAATTTTCCTCAAACCTTCGTATTGGCTATGTGCACGATCGCAATATTTTGGGACTCGTGAATGATTTGACACTTAGACGATAAGCCATGTTTTCATAATTTTTATCTAAATCAAGTAAAAAACTTGAAGAAATGTGTAACATTGTCGATATCTAAGTGAAATTTATAATATTTATAAGTTAAACAAACGATATTATGATGAGAATAGGATTTGAAAGCATAAAACATAATATATCTTTCCAATCTCAAACCATGATGAAAGGTAATAAAATAGTTTTATCACAATATATGTGAGAAATGTTGAAGAACTGAGATTTATTAGCCAAAGTTATTTGATACAAGCCCATATTATTAGGCAAACTTCAGTGACATCAATACCCTTCAAAACATCTCCATATGTGAGTACCCTGCGTTGTTGTTGAGTTGAGCTGGATTCATTCCAGTTATTGGTTGATTTGGTATGGTAAACTTGTGATATCGCGAAAATAGGATTGATTAAGGTTATGTCACTTTCTTTTTCCTTTCTACAGCAGCTATCCATTTCTTTCCTTGCTCCAATTTCCTGGCCGATTTTGGAAAAGTATGAAATCAACACAAACCATTTTTCCCATTATTTGTGCAGTTCACAACTTAGCGAATTTAATGCGGAATCATCAAAACTTGATATGTTTCAAATTTCTGCCACAGCGTGCGTTGCGATCGATTTGACTGTCCCCCACCAAGCACTTCGCACATAGTCAATACAGATATGTCAATACAAAGTAGTTCGACTCATTCCTACCAACACAAGGTAGCCGCATATAATAGTATGATCCACAGACTAGTGAGTGTGTGAGTGTTCCTCTGTCAGAAGAGAATTCCAATAAAGAATTGAATATAATTAAACGAATTGCAGTCAATAATGGGTATAACTCAAGTTTAGTTGACAGCAATCTATCGAAAAAACTCCATAAAAATGCAATTCAGGAATTAAAATTTCAAGGTTATTACTTATTTTGGCAAACCTTCAGAGAAACTTCCTGATCATTTGAGACAAATATATCAATATTGTTTACAGAACAAATAATTTTTTTTACAAAGGATAAACAGGTAGATCTTTCAAGCAATGCATATTCGAGCATGAAAACAGTTTTATCAATGTTAAATCCAATTCAACTTGCGCTAACCATCTCCTGATTGAAAAACATTGCTTTGCTAATGACTTTGAACTTTTGCATGTGGAAAAGAAATGTCAAAAACTTAATCTTCTAGAAAGCTTAGAGATTAACAATGACAAGAACTCACAATATTTATTAAATGACCAGATTGATTTGAATAAATCGCCCCTTTTAAATCTGTTCACTGGAAATTGATAAATCTTTCGTCCAATAATCACTTAATTACCTAATATCCAACTGACTACCTGCTTCTATTATTTGAATCGAACTCCAGTAATTGTAGTTTAGTATATCTCCACTTGTTGTTTAGTTTATCTCCACTTATCGGGGCTAGTTGCTCAGTGGTACGAGTGTTAGTCTTGTGGCCACTATTTCCACCCGAGATGCGGGTTCGAAACCCAGCACGGCCGGTGGAAAATTTTTCAAAGCACCAAGAGTGGTTTCGGAACCCACAAAAAAAGGTAACGCCCCCGTGATCTTAACTCGTACAAGTTTTCATTAACTTCTGAGGGTTTGTAAAACAACTAAGATAGCGGTTAAAAACAATTTTACATTATTTTTGTAACTCAATTTTTGGTGAAAATCGTGTAGAAGTGTTTTTGAAATTCGGTTTATTATTGTTTTGTGTCAAGAGTTTATTCTTAGAACATCAATTTCCAGAACATTTTGTACAGGGAAATGGTCGAAAATAAGTGAGTCATTTATTTCACCAATAGTGGTATGCAAATAGAAATATGAGAATTCAAATATTTTGAAACTACATGGAGTATGTTTGTGCTAAATTTGAATCCAATCGGTTGGGAAATATGTTTCCAGTTTTGTCGACCGGTGACGCCACTACGGAAGAATATCCGGCCGATTATTTGCGGCGCAGTCACAGTTTATAGCTGAAGAAGCAGTTAGCTCACTTGGCCCAAATCATGTTCCAAGGTAACATCCACTCCAGGGAAAGAATTCGGGATGCGCAGAAGACTGTACGCGATTATCGCTCTTCGAAGAACCCGAAAAATGTCAGTATTAGCACAGTTTAAAAATTCCCAAATCAGGATGCGCAGCAGACTGTACGCGATTATCGCTCTTCGAAGTATACGAAAAATGTCAGTATTAGTAACACAGTAACACGCGGTATGCGCGAGGGATAAAAATCAGAGTTGCGCAGTGTACAAATGGAAACATAAAGATCAAAGTGCCGACGCCAAGTGAGCGAACCGTTTCTTTAGCTATAAACTGTGGTATTAGTAACACGTAACACGCGGTATACGCGAGGGTAAAAATCAGAGTTCGCAAAGGGAAAGTGAGCGAACTGATTCTTTAGCTATAAACTGTGGCGTAGTGGTGTTAACAAATGCATTGGTTCTTTCACATTAGATGTCCGTTTCATAATTCATTCCGACTTCAACTACAGGGGTGTATAGATTCAATTCACTCTAGTGATCATTATCCCATATCATTCCCATTCAGGTATACGAACTGTATAAAATATGAGCAATTGCGAGCCTACAATAGATGTGGAAATTCTGATATCATTGGTATAAGACAAACCGATCTTGTGGGATAAAATAATTGCAATTTTTAAGGACCGAAATGAAAACAGAAAATCCTGGATAGAGTTCTGCTCAGCGTTGAATGAAAGATTGCGAGATTTTGAAAAAAATACTTGTTAGTATTTTTCATTTCATTTCCGGTTTTCGGTTCACAAAATCTGTCATATAAAATGTTAGTTCCCTAATTTTCTGTCAAATTTCAGACATTTTCATTCTACAATTAGGCCGAATTTGAAAATTAAGAAGGGAAATTTGTGTCATTATATATCACAGACTCAAATTTCCCTTCTTACTTTTCAAACTCGGCTTAATTGTTCAATGGTCGGAGATCCACACCTGAATCTTGCTGAAAATGGCAAATTGTCGTCGACGCCAGGTGAAAGGTAAATTGGATCTTGATGATCATTTGAGAGCGAGTGAGATCCCTTCCACCTCATAACTATCCTTAAACACACTAACATTAAATTCTAGAAAGCGATATCCCCTATCGCGGTTGCGTACCTACGTCCTCGACTGCTCAGTTGGAAGAGCACTTGACCAGTAATCATGAGGTCGTGGGTTCGATCCCTGCCCGAGGATATCTTTTTCTAGAATTTATATATTCTTGTCTGTACACCGCCAACTCTCTTGACATTTTCATTCTATTTGTCCAACCTCTGTTAAAAAGTATTTGGAAATAATATTTCTTACATGATTTGCTTTCGATCTCGTGATTGTTGTTCTCTAGGCAAATCTTCTAATCAAATAATTTGTTCGGAATCTTCGATATTGTATCCGTCCATATCGCAAACAAAATTATGTAGAACACAAAACGACGAAATCAGAATTAACATGATCGTTGGAAAATTATCCATTCGGTACTCAAAATAATAAACGTATTCTGCATATCTCCAAGCTCTACACGAACGATAATTGAAATGTGTACCTCCGTAAGGTCGAAGTAAATGTTTCTGTAATCCAAATGTCTCAACACCAACCAGAAAATAGGGTACTATCGGACTCTGTTCCTGGAAGACATTTTTCTGGAGGTAGTTCTTGGTCACCTTTTTCAATAGATGACCACAGCTGAGTACGTTTGAATACTGTCGAGTCGTAATCTTTGCCGTAACTGCCAATGTGAACATATATAAACCGATAATTTGCATCTGCCACAGCCATCAGTACCACCGAAAAATATGACTTGTAGTTTGAGAACATCGAACCACTATCAGTTGGACAAGTAATTCTCAAACGTTTTCCATCAACTGCACCAAGACAATGTGAACAATTAGATATTCTCTCAAATTCTGACGAAATCCCCTTCCATTTCCCCTTAGTTAGGACAGGCATACATTCTAGATATATAGATCTATATACTACGACAAATATCTCTCACTATCAGTGCAGTTTGAATTCCGATTCTATATGTATAGTTCAAATCTGTAAAAGTGTATCCACTTGCTAGATATCTGAAATCAATGAACAACATTATTGTTGTATCAAAAGTAAAGAAAACATAGTGTTTTCCGTGGAGCGCTTTTGGCAAATATGTCATCTCCGAAATTTTTTTTTCTACAAATTTATAAATTTTAGATTGTATGAAGTTTCTCATGTTGGTGTTCTGACGTTGAAGAGTTAGCTGTAGGCGACTATGTGGTTCATCAAATGTCGAAATAATTGAAAAACATATCTTCGTTTCTTCCCAAACCCCCAAATAGCGTATAGAAAGCTCCAATTTCCATTATTTTCATATTAATAGTATCCACTATATTCTATTTCGTCTTTTTTATCATAGACGTCGCCGCAATAGCCACAATGCAATAATTTGGTTACGGTCCATTGTCGATAAACGACGCTAATATAGACCAATCAATAGAGAATTTCTGTGCCATCATAACGAAAGGGGGTTCGTAGTTATATCCTGTTGTGTTTCCTACTCCCAACTGTCATTGCTTAATTTGTTATAAACATTGAAGCAGTCTCGATACTCTCAATGGACGAATTGTAGAGAATCAAAATGCAAAAAATGAACCCTAACGCGACTCGATCGTATTATTAGTAACGGTGAAAAACCGTAAAAAATAAGCTTTTTAAAAGAAAGTCATAACTCCGCTACTTCTTGAGTTATGCTGCATTTCATTGCAGCAGACCTGGATGCGTCATAAGTGGTCCGATTCCAATTTTTCAAAAAGTTTTCGAGAATGGAAATATAGTACTACTAAACGTTTATCCTCATTTTGCGTTGAAATGCTGCAAAATAAGTGAAAAATACTTGCAAACATGACCGAAAATGGGCGAGTGCGTGAAAGCGCCTGAGTAGTGGAGGTAGAGCAGCAGACGCGGGGAAGAGTATGTATATCAATACAAGCGCGCTGCGCCCGTTATGAATCTGCTGCTCTACCCCCACTCCTGAGCCGCTTTGATGCACTCGCAGGTTTTCGGTTATGTTTGCAAATATTTCCCACCTATTTCGCAGCATTTTAACGCAAAATGGGAATAGTCATTTTGTAGCACTATATTTCAACTCTCAAAATATTTTAGAACTATTGAAATTGGACCACCTATGATGCATCCAGGTCTGCTGCAATGAAGTGCATTGAAAAAATCAAATACAGCGACAGTTACTTCTAAAACAAAACCATTCCGAAGGATCATCTGTTATGCTTTTTTGAAAAAAGAAAATTCTTGAATAAATTTGGAATATTCCTTGAGAACACGTCCCTGCCTCTCAAAGGCCAAACAAAAAATCTTGGTCTAATGATTGAATTCTCCCTTAAATTTTCCTGTCACACTTCACTGATTGTCAAGCGCGGATACAAATCTTAAATCAATTGATTACAATAGAAACATGTTAAAAGAAAAAAAAATATAAAAATTGTATGTGAAGCTACTGTACTTTCCCACGCTAACTATACTGACTGCACAGATCTGAATTATTGAAAAATCACTACAGAAAAAAAATTCTCAAGCAAAAAGATAAATTTGAATTGACGTCTTTTAGCGTTTTTCAATTAGCAGTTTAGTTGGTGAAAAATATTCAGAGGGTAGTTTCGAACCATTTGGAGTCGAGTTTTGGAAAGTGCCAACCCCTGAAATATAATTCTCGTGTATACTCTCTAAACCTTTGAGATTGATAAGAAACAAAGAATCCACATCTTCCTAGGATCTATAACACACAAAGAATCCATATCTTCACTGTTCAAACAGGAACTAATGTCAGGGTGCACCATTAATTTTGAGGGTCATTGATGATAACTGAGAGCTGATGCCAAAACAATGACAATAACATCTCATTGACAATGCATTTTTCATCTACCGAGAAAGTATTCCAGGTCAGAGTGAGATATGGAACACTCAGAAAACGTGTCGCTATCACTTAGTCAACCGAGGAACCTGACACCTCTAATCCAAGAATCCACAAGCTCCGTGATTTTAAAATAACAACGAAGCGTACAGATTCTAAAACCAGAAGTGCCTGCCTTCACGGTGGGGATTATCTAACATATAGACGATAGAGAGCTAATCAATAATAGACCGGGAGCCCATAACACTTTTTTCATGTATCATAACTTACCGCTCATAACTATCTTAAATTCCATAAATATGTGTCCCACATCACGAGAATTGCATCGCAGATCAAATTCCTTGGCTACAAGATGCTGCGCCGGTGCGATCAAAGGGTTTGGAAAACACATATTTTGGAATCATGAGCTTCCGTTGGGAATGCATCGCATATGACTATTAAAACAAAAGTATTTCTGGTATGTGTGATATCATAACTTAGTATTTCAAATTTCGATACTAACTTAATGGAAAGCTAAATATTGTGAATTAACTATTGCCAAACAAATGAAATTCCTATGTGAGATGTAAAAACATCTGGATATTATTGTTTAAATAATATAATTACAACTTACTATTTGGCACCTAAATCATTGTACAGATGTTTTTGGTCAATACGTAATTTATCAAATTAGGCGTTGAGCTTGGGCTTCTCGTAGTTAGCTACACATCGATTCTTTCAACTTTGTATAGTTTTCCAATGATGGATGTTTTGAAGTTCGGTCATGTCGGTTAAACAAGAACTGCGATTTTTCCACAGAGTCCTAGAATGTGAGCAAATAAAAAACGGTTACTAAAGCAACATAAAAAAGTACCTTAGAAATAAAGAATATTCTCAGGAACATTACATTTGTATGAAAAATAAGTACTTCTTCACATAAAATAAATAGAATTATTTTATAATGTGAAAATAAAACGGCAAAAAGTATCTAACGGTATAAAGCTCTTATGAGAACACTTGATCATAAGGAAACACTCATGATTTCAATTCGTTTTCTTTCCATCAGTTCAGTCTTCAAAAATTATATTTTGTGAAAATAATTTCTTAAATCTCAAAATTTTGTTGATTTGACCTCTACTTGAATAACACTAGGCCAATTGTGGTTATTTCAGGAATATTGATAGACAATACTCAGTATAAATTCAACTTCACTTTAAATGTGATGTTTCGGTAACATTCGTAAATACTATGATAATAAAAATATTAGTACTAATAGCTGTGAAAGTGAGACTTCGGATTGTAGAATGTCCGATGGAAGCGAGGACGAAACTTAAATAAATTAAATTTTTAATGGAAATGGTAATTTTATAAGTTTTTTCATTTGGGTATTATTTTTATACTGTTCTATGAGTTTTTTCATTAGTTAAACGCAGTTTAAATTGTATTTTATAATGGTCAACTCCCAGTCGTCTAATTGTTGTCAATGCCTTACCCATCCTATTTATTCGGCATGTAATTTTTTTATAACATTTTATAATATTCGTCGTTTGTATATATTGACGAACGGTAGAGTATAGTTATCTTTCAATTTTTATTTCTTTGGGTTTGCAACAATTATATTATAACATTTGGTGTACCCGACTAATTTGTTCGGCGTTACGATTCATCTACTTAATTCTGTGTAATAAATGATAATCAACAAACGCCAAACAGAAGGGTATGATGTTAAAATGTCACCTCCATCAGACATAAGGGCATAGCTGAGGGAGTCCCCCTAAATAACATGAATGTTCGGCAGTTGCATTTTCTTGTTCGGCACATCTTCATTTATATGTAAATATGTGCAAAGTAATTTTCTGAAGCTATTAAACTTGAAACAACCAGCTGCTTATTCAATTCAATGAAATAATATTGGTGCAAAATTTTTTTAGTAATTACGAATAACATAGCTGATCACTTTCTTCGGGGGTTACATTGTTAAATGAAATCAGTCATAAAAGACCATCGCCGAATGGTACAGTATAGTTTGTTTACAACATTTGCATTTTATTGTTCATAACAAATGTATGCCTGGATAGTTTGTTCGGCATATATATTTTATACTTACATTTCATTTCAATCATTTCATATTTGTTATAAAATTGACGCCGAACAGTCAGCTATGATGTCACACATAATGACACCGGAAATACGGAAAAGCGCAAGTGCGGCTAGACTCCTAGCGAACCAAAATGTTCGGCGACCGTATTGTGTTGAATTGTAGTGAATGATTGGGGATATTAACAAAATACCCAACAGTATGTTATAATAATTTCCATAGCCACCCTACTTTTTTTTCTTCATTTGCAACGCATGCCGAACGGAAGCTTATGATTCCAAAATCTGGGTTTTCGAAACACTTTGATCGCGCCGCGCAGCATCTTGTAGCCACGGATTATGGTTGACGATGCGATTCTCGTGATGTGGAGCACATATTTATGGAATTTAAGATGGTTTTGAGTGGTAAGTTACGATACATGAATAAGGTGTTATGGGCTCCCGGTCTATAAATACGTTAAAAAATTATTCATTGGTGGTGAAACGACGTGATCCATCTTTCAATTTTGGTTGAGTATAGATTGTAAAAAAACGGTCAGATATAAAGTTTCGTATCACGATCTACTTCATTGAAAATTTCACAAAAACAATACAGTCATGTTTGACGAGCGTTGGTTAGAATAATCCGAAGAACTATAACGAATGGAAATTTGACATTCTGTAGATTTAGGCTTTTGGATGTGATAATTCATTAAGAGTAAAACATCAGGTATCTTGATTTGTTTGAAAATATGAACAGGGTGTTCATAAAATCAGATGTGGAATCATTTGCGACTGAAAAATAAACATTAGTCATTGTCTTCAATCATTCATGATAACCTCTTGGGAGCATGTTTCCCTTTTCATCATGTATCTTATTCCAAATGGAACAAACACTTTTTCATTATTTATTTTCATTTGTAAGTTCTTCAGTGAAATAAATTGGCTGAATGAGCTTTTCTGTGATTCATTTGAACTTGACTAATATCAATAAAAACTTTTTAACAAAAAATTCAACCGACGAAAAAATCAACTGAAAAGCAAATACAAACTTTTTAACAAAAAATTAAACCGACGAAAAAATCAACTGAAAAGCAAAAAATAAAATAAACCTTCTTAGTCTTGATGATAATTGAGTCCTAAACTAATGTGAGTAACTAATTTTGAGTCGGCGCCAAACAAACAATTATCGAAGATCATTATATTACTTTGAAGAAGTAATCAAAACGCCGCTGTGCATCTCGCTGCCATCATTTTACGCTTTACCTAATTCAATTGCTAGTTTGTTTGGCGCCGACTCAAAATTAGTTACTCACATTAGTTTAGGAGCAATTATCATTAAGACCAAGAAGGTTTATTTTATTTTGCTTTCAGTGATTTTTCGTTGGTTTAATTTTGTTAAAAAGTTCTTATTTTCCATTTTTGTGGCTGAAATTTACTAATTACTACCTACTTAATTTTTTATTACTTCCAAAATACTTACTTACCTAGCTTACTTCAACTATTAACTGTTAAATAATATGATTATCTACTTCAACTATTTATTGTTATATAATATAAATTATTTCTGAGAGTTCTGGTTAGTTGATTTTATCACTTTGTATATAATTCCATCCCTTCATAGAATGTAATTATTGTGACGGATGTAGGAGGATCTGTCAATGTCAACTACATGTGTGTGCCAATGTTCATAAGTGGAAAATAAATCATCCCCTATTTTTCTACCCATAGGGGTCGATTATTCCATTCCAAATTGAAATATGATCAACTATGGGGATATCCTACCTAATAATAAAAGTATCATCCAAATCAGAAAACCCACTACAAAGTTATGCCTGATAGAATCGGTTAACGGACCAAAATTCAGAGGGTGAACGATCAATATCCTCCATTTTGCTACCCTTAGGGATGAATTTTTTTGTTCAAATTCGACTGAAACCAATTCCGAAGTACACCCCATCCAATGAAAAAAGAATAATCGGAATCAAGCTGCTCTGTGAAAAGTTATGCGTGATCATACATAAAAAAATTAAAATATCACAAGAGAACCTCCTCCTTTTTGATTTTGCCGGTTAAAAATAAAATAAACCTTCTTAGTCTCAATGATAACTGAGCTCCTAAACTTATGTGAGTAACTAATTTTGAGTCGGCGCCAACCAAACTAGCAATTGAATTAGGTGAAGCGTAAAATGATGGCAGCGGGATACACGGCGGCGTTTTGATTACTTCTCCGCAGTAATCTTCGTTAATGAAGAATGTCACTGGGTCTGTTGAATGACTTGAAACTTCATGACTGTGTAGCCTGAATGTTCAGAAATACACCTGTTTTTGTTTCATTTCAATCAAGCGAGTAGTGTTGAAGTAACGACAATTTTAGTTTCCGTTATATTCAAATATTTCGGGCGAGCGCGCCACGCCTGCGTGACGTCATTTTACAACGCAACGTTCTCACCGTACACTCAATCATTGCTTTGCTATCGGATGTTCGACCACAAAAACGTTTTGAACTTCAGTGTTTATGTGAATCAGTATTACAATAGTGTTATAAGTATAATAGTAGATATGGATGACGGTTTTGAATAAGGACAATCTGATAACTTGCCTGAATTAGACGGGTTAATGGTCGCCCACCATTTTTCAAATAACTCCGATTTCTTGGCCGCCGAGATGCGAGGAGTAAACATGCAAAAGTAAGTATTACTTAATAAAATTTTACATTTTTTCATAAATCTTTTGAACCCTATAAGTACATATTTCACATTACTGGTGTTTTATAAATGTACGTCATACGTCATATTGATACCATGAATATCTCACTTGACATTAAGTTCCTGAGAAGGAAGAATGCGTGGGTATTTGTAACATGGTGGGACTTATTAAAAACAATACTGTGTTATTGTACCTACATAGTTTGGATCATGACTTACATTTTGTATTTTTTTCAAATATAATGTATCAAAAAATTAACATAGTGAACCTAACCTGAACATTATGTACCAGAGGTACAAAACTTTTTGAAATTTGAACCCATTAAATATTTTTTTCATAAGTATATTAATATTAGGATGCACGCGACTACACCTATTAAATATTATTAAGCTAAGATGAAAAACCTCTCATATTAATTTCCTTTTTAATGTGATCGTGGATAAGTGCATTTTTATGTATTTTATTTTTTATATAATAGATCAACTTACGTTTATTCTATTTTAGATCGGCTAGAAACAGCTTCGGCGACGACGCTATTGGATATGCAAAAGTTAAAAGAGATATTTGAACAGTGAAATGCCGAATCACCCCAGAACATCATGATTTGCATCCATTTCTTTCGACTTTTAGGTTCTAAAGCAACAATGAAAAACAACTTTTCGGGTGCATTAGTAATTTTATTCAAACACTTTGGCACAATACACGATTCTCTAGTTTCTGGATTCGACATTTTTATTAATTTTCGACGCAAACTTCATACACACAGCTCGGAAGCAGAGCACGCACTGACCGACCGTTGTAAAGTGACGTCACAGCGGCCGATGACTCAGCGTCGTCGCACGCCTGCTAAACAATTGAATATCTCGGAAACTATAAGACGTATCAAAAAAATATTTTTACGGTATTTTTTCATTTTAAATAGAGTGTATTGTAAGGTGAAAATCAAAAGTTGGTGATATTCTTCATTGTTTGGGGCCGACTCAAAATTAGTTACATTAGTTAAGGAGGTCAGTTATTATTAAGTGTAAGGAGGTTTATTTAATTTTTTTGCGTTTCAGTTAATTTTACCGTCGGTTTAATTTTTTGGTAGAAAGTTTTTATTTTTCTCATTTTTGTGGCTGACATCAACTAAAAACTATCTACTCAATTAACTCCAGGTATCCATTATGTTGTAGTGTCATCAGAACTACCTATACAGGGTGTCCCTGGACTTTTTCTTTTCCTCTCGGGAATGTATAGTCAAAATATCACCAGTACTTCATATAACTTTTGTTCCTAAAAGCCTTCGTTACCAAGTTACGGGCCCTCAAAGTTACAAAATGAAAAATGTTTTTCTTTGATAACTTTCAAAGTGAATATTCAAAATCATCTAAATTTTGGTGATTGACCAAACAAATGAATTCCTTCGATGAGCTTCCATGCAGGAGTCAGTTGTTCTGCTACAAAGTCAGGAACGGACTACCCCCGATGGTCCACACCCCAAAACTTCGAAATGAAAGATAATTTCTAATAGTTTCAACAAAATAAGGTTACGTAGACAATTTTCTGAATAAAAGTATTCGTGTGGAAAGTCGATCGGAGCAACGATTCTTAATAAAAATGCAGTTTTACTCGACGACATCAAACCCGATCGTCCACCATTATTTGAAATCAAAAATTTTCACAGTAGAAATACTAATGCTAACGTTAATTCAACAACATTCATAACAGGGATAATACAAAATATGCTAAAATAAAGTCGTAAACAAAAAGTGCAGTACCTAGTTGAAAGTTTCATTCACAATGTAGATATTTTTTCAAATGAAATATCAAGTTATGTAGATTCGTGGTGTTTTCGAACTAACAAGCTACTCCACTATGAAATATCGAATTTAGTCCATATTTTGTATGTACGCGTGGAATAAGCACGTTTCGTGTTGTGTTATCTGAATCTCATGAAACTCAACATTTGGATGTTGCAAATTCGTATTCACAGCTTAAATCTTGAGGAGTTTCATTTCATGGGAGAAAATATTCAACCCGAAGATGAATTTAGCTGAAAAAACGCACATCGGAAGACATAACTGATAAAAATCAAACGAATAAACTACAAAAACGGCTGCACATGAATAGGTGAAAAATATCCAGTGAATAAATTTATGTTCCATTTCTTCCACAGATGTTGACAAAAACACCTTGTTAGTGTGGATAAAAAATGACAACTGGAATGCGATTTTGTTTTGTTGAGTGGTGCGTTGTCATTGTATTGTCAATATTCTAATAGGACAGTTTGAAGTGCTTTGATATGGCGCTCCTCCTCATTTTAGTTTGATTGTGCGGGACCATCAGAACCAGATTTTCCCCAATAGATGGATTGGTAGAGGTGGGCCATATTCATGGCCATCGCGGTCTCCGGATTTAAATCCATTGGATTTCTTTCTGTGGGGGCATCTAAAAAGCCTCGTTTACGCTACACCTATTCACACCAGAGATGCCTTGTTGAATAGAATTACATTACATTGTGAAGCCATACGAAACGACCCTTGCATGCTATTTCAAGTGCAGAGAGGGTGTTTGCGCCGACTAAGAAAATGTATTGAGAGAGACGGGGGTCATATCGAGCAGTTTTTGTGGCGGATTTTGCATTTCTGTTTGCTCTTGAGGCTTGCGATCGATTATTTACATGATAAAAATTCGTTATGAACATTGTACCTATCATTTCTATTTTCATTACAAATTAATCTTTTCGAATAATGGTAGACATCTCAGGTTGGATGTCGTCGAACAAAAATGCATTTTTATCAAAAATCGTTGCTCTGATCGATTTTCCACACGAGTACTTTTATTCAGGAAATTGTCCAGGTCACCTTGTTTTGTTAAAACATATTGACAAATCTCAGTCATTTCAAAGTTTTGGGATGTGGACCATCGGGGGTAGTCCGTTCCTGACTTTGTAGCACAACAACTGACTCCTGCATGAAAGCTCATCGAAGGAATTCATTTGTTTAGTCAATCACCAAAATGTAGATGATTTTGAATATTCACTTTGAAAGTTATCCAAGAAAAACATTTTTCATTTTGTAACTTTGAGGGCCCGTAACTTGGTAACGAAGGCTTTCAGGAACAAAAGTTAAATGAAGTACTGGTGATATTTTGACCCCATCTATATATTTCCGAAAGGAAAAGAGGAAGTCCAAGTTCCAACAGAATCGGTTCACAGATGCAAAATTATTAATCCCCTATTTAGCTACCCTTAGAGGTGAATTATTCCTTTCCAAATCAAAAAATGACCAACTCTGAAGTATACCCTGTCCAATAAGAAAATATTCATCCAAATCGGATAACCCAGTACAGAGTTATGAGTGGTGGAATCGGTTAACGCGTAAAAATTCAGTGGATGAACGACAAATATCCCCAATTTTTTTGTCCTAAGGGTGCCATTTTTTTCAAATTCGAGTGGAATCAACTTTGAAGTATACCCTATCTAATAAAAAAAGTATCATTGGAATCGAACAACTCTGTAAAAAGTTATGCGCGATCATACATAAAAAAAAGATAAATAATATACGCGGCGACTAGAAAATCTCCTCTTTTTTTTTCGTCGGTTAAAAATATAAAATATATTGCGTGAAGATCTTCAGTTTTCACTAGTGATCGGAAGAATGCACATCTTCACGACATGTCTCGTGTGAATGTCTTTTATGTTTTGATTTTTAGTACCCTTGCAAATCCATCCTTGCCTAGGTAGATCTATTGAATATGACTTATTTTCCATTAATTTATTGGTGATTTCGTTTCTACCATGATGGGTATATCTTCAACTCTGATTAGACTAAATTATGACTGCCATTTTTTACGTTGAATCAGGGTGGATCGAGATATTCCATGATATAACGTTTCCAATAGGTTAGGTTAGGTTGAAATGCTGTGGCCGATACTTGATGAAAATCCATATTGAAGTAAACAAAAGACACTCACTTCACTGAATGATTTTCACTAAACTGGGTTTACAAAACCACTATGTTCCGCTCGCTATACAATATCTTCTTCAGGTGGAGATAATACTAACTCAACGTATCATATTAAATAGTCAAGGCAGGTATTAGCAGGTATATAAATCTATTTTCAGTAAAACAAATTCTACAAACGAGAATTATTTAGGTCAATCTGGGCATTAAGTAAAAATTGTGACTTCTTGCATTTATTAATTTCCAGACTTTCTAGAAGGGCGAGTTTATAACCTTTCTTTTCTGTATGTAATATTTCGAAATCGTTAACAAAACAATGTTTTTCAGTCAAGAGGTGAGTAGCAATAGTTGAATTTGTTTTTCACTTGTCGAAACAGTTCCTATGTTCTGATAATCGTTTTTTTAATGTTCTGCCTGTTTGGCCTGAGTAAAAACTTGAACAAGAGCCACAAGTTAATTTATATCTCCATATTTATTAGATTTCCCAGTTTCATCTTTATTGTTCTTAATAAATTCACTTAAATTATTATGGTAGGCTGGCCTACATATGTAATAACTTTGAGATTTTGTTTTTTGTTTAGAGTAGAAAACACTTCTATCATACTTTTTTATGAAGTTTTCTTGAAAGAATATTATCCATAAGGTTTTGACATAACCGTTATTAAAAGCAATTTGTTTGATTATTTTTAATTATTTATTGAAATTTTCTTCTGAAAGTAGAATATTAATTGATCTGTGTATCATACTGTTATACGCGGCTAATTTATGTTGGTATGGGTGCGTCGATGATCGATTTTGGGGCCAAAAATTTTCAAAAATAGGTTTTGTGTCGTGCGCCTCAACCAAATCGTTTTCCGCTTTGTAAGATGATTACTAGTCACTTTCTAAACCAAAGATAGAAATCGTCGAAGAAGTCGATAGACATTTTTCCTTCATACTGGAGTGGGCTCTGCCCGATTTCAAAAATATTTGGAATTTGGGGTTTTTGTGGGATGGACTTTCATGTCACCAAACGGAAGACGTATAGCTTCTCATCGCGGTTTTAGACCCGCGGCTCTCTAACCAATACGATAATCGGAAATGAGACTTACAGATACAAATCACAATATCTAGTAATTATTTCCAAATAATTATCAATTTTTTAATGTTTTCGGGGGCTTTTGTGAACATTGGAGATCATTAATTCATCGTCTGATGAACTGGATGAATCTGAAGATGATGCAGTGCATCCTTTCGCTAGCAAAATACTACATTTCAAAAATGGAAAACAAAAGTCACAGTACATTATTTAATCTTTGATGTTGTAACACATCAACCTAACCTCTGATGTGGTGGTTGAAACTACAGTTCCGCCAAATCGTTTTTATAAAACTGGTGGATTTCATGAAAATGACGCCATTCTCGTATACCACCTTCCACCTCAACCACACCAATTTGTTGGATAGGTTGTGCTCCATTCTTTCCCTAAAATTTGAATAGCCAAGTTAGGTTAGGTTCGATTTTAACACGTACCGGGTGACAACCATGTAATGTTTTTTTTTCAAAAATCTGCTTTTTAAATTGGTTTTTTGCTAAAATTCAATAGTATTAGCATTTTAATTGACAAAATCAGTGCTTGGAAGTAAAAAAAAACGCTGGTCCCAGCAGTAGTCTGGAAATTGATGAATGTAAGAAATTGCAATTTAACCTGAATAATTATCCTTTGTTGAATTTGTGAAAATTAAACAGGTAATGGATATAATCTCCGTTCTACTTGGTCTCATTCCCTAATGAATAATCCTTAATATTATCAATATCTTTAATTAGATTCATATACCTGCTATTACCTGCCTTGACTATTTAATATGATACATCGTGATTGTTGAGTTAGTATTATCTCCACCTGAAGAAGATATTGTATAGCGGAACACGTGTCGTGGTTTTGTAAACCCAGTTTAGTGGAAATCATTTAGTGAAGTGAGTGTCTTTTGTTTACTTTCCAATAGGTGTTGGCTAATCATTCAACTATCCGCCACTGTTTAAACTCTTTCTTTCTCACAGTAGCTCTTGATTCCGATTGATAGCTTTGGGTTCATTTAGATCAATTGGAATGTGAAGGGCATATAATTGACGATGTACTCTGGTCCCGTTATAAAAATGGCAACTACCTCTAATAGATATGCTATGCCATTTTCAAGCCACCTGTGAGAGGCCCCCTAGCACCATAGGGTTTTGAAGTCTGGGCTGCTCTTGGGATCTGAGATTCCTGGGGCCGTCATAGAATATAGAAAAACAAATGTCCGCTTGGGTGCCTACATGGTATCTTTGACGGCCTCATAGGTGGTCGCCACTGAGTTCTGAGGCCATCATGGGAGCCAGACCAATCATAGAAAAAATGGATGCCGGTTAACTATCATTGATATAATATATACGTCACACACTGTAAAGGTTTATTTGCGCCACCCAGTACACAGTAGGCAATGGCATTGGAAATTCCGATTCTGGCCTGTCTCGAGGCAGAGGAAGAAGCTATCGACTTTGCTCGAGAACCTTTGGTCGTTTTGGGTGTCGTATGAACGTGAGAGTTCGGAAGAAATTCTGGTGAGCAGTGGCAATACGGTTCGACATCTCTGCATCTTTATATGTTCCATATGTTATTATTTTGTGTTAGAAAAAACCTCATAACATCTAAGGTCAGTAATATCAACATTTTTTGAGTTGGCGATAGCTGACACTGATTTCCATAGGTTTTTGTACCACCCTGTTACGTGCCGTTTACAAGGCACCACCTGAGCAGTTATTTTTTTTAACGAACTATTTTACTAACCAGGGCAGACATCTTGTGCAAAAATAGAGAAATAGCTGTACCTCAACACATAAGCCGCAGCCTCAATTTTCTGCAAGTGGTTTGTCGGCAGAGCACTAAGAAAAAACCATATCATTAGCAAAAACGGCATGACACTTCTCCCGGCAGTGGGATAAGTACAATACTAGAGTATTCTGGGACCCTCAGTGAGTACACGTTTGATTTTTCTCCCTCAGAGCGTGAAAGAAAAAAAAGGGGGCCGAACCCGGAAAAATCAGCTTTATCCTTCACCAATTACCTATTTGTCATAAAGTAAATTTTTGTAAATTGAGTAACTCTTAAGAACTCAATGTGATCTAAAAACAGTTGTTCCTAGATAATTCCAAAGGTACCTTGTATTTTTTTATGTGGTAGCTCGTACGTGTATTTATCAGCCCAGTCACTGGGTAGGGCACAAAAATATAAACATATTTTGATTTATATCGATTCCTTTCGAGTCGTAAGTCAAGATTGTACAAATCTGAATTTCATACCCGTGTGTAATATATTCATTTTTTATATTGTTCCTATAAGCAATTTTCGTAATACACTTTATATGATTATTGGTATTTTCCATTCCGAACTGTTCTGTATTCCATTTTCCCCTCCCCGTTGAAATTTTCGACTGGCGCCCAAAAAGAAATAGCTTGAGTTTGAACTCTTGAGAACACAAGAAAAAGAAACAAAAATAAAACCTACGTCAGGCAGGCAGGTACGTTTCACTGAAAGTGGATAGTTTTCCAGGAGAGCGTTACAACACCTTGGAAAATAGCTGCATGCTAACAGTGGGTTTTGGTTTTCCCTCTTTGCGGGGGGAAAGTCTACCTAACCTTATGGTATTAGGCCGTTTGTACCTCCGTCTATCTAGCCAAAGTCTGTCAAGGGAACGCCCTCCATCTCCACTCTCCTGTTTGTAACTCTTGTTGGCATTTTTCTCTTTTCTTTTTGTTCTTCTTATTTCTCTTTCCCTTTGTCTTTTCTTTGTCTTCTTTTCTACTTTCTTATTCTTCGTTATCTTCTAGGATCATTTCATTTCCCCAATTGTTTCTTTCAGTAGGTTTCTGTCAAGTTTTCTTGCTTCTGATAATTGTGGTGGGTAGGTCATGCCGCGAGCTTAGAGTACTTGTTGTAATTTCTGTCTTGCTCTTATCCTCTTTATCGGGTTGCATTTTTTATAACGTGTTCTGTATTTTATTCCTTGTCTAGATTGCATGTGCATTATCCGTTTGTGTTTCTGATTTCGAACCCACTATAATATTCTTGCAGATGTCCGTTCCCCGTGACTAGTTGCGTGGTCTTCTAGTTTATTTGTATCATTTGTATAATTTTTCTGCCTTTTGTGAATGTTCTCCACAGTTCCTGCCATTTTCTTAGTTTTTCATTATCTTTCTCCTGGTTTGACTCTCTTCGGGTGGGTGGTATCATTTCTGTTCTTGTGTTTTGGTGGTGTCTTTTGGCTTCCCCGTCAGCTTGTTTTATTTCTCCTTTTTCATTTGTTGTTGGAGTTCTTATTGCTATTGTTTGTCCTTCTATGTTTGCTTTATTCATGGTGTATCTGATGTGCTAACTTTATTGCTGGTGGCCTGATGCTGGTAGTGGCTGAGACGAACATTTCCTCTGTTGTACTCTCGTTGTAGCTTAATTTGCTATTTCTTGCCCATTTCTTGCACGCTTTCCATATTTTGATGCATTTCTTTTCAATGATTTTTGCTGATGTCCCAGAGATGAGGATTGTGTCTCCTTCTCCTAGTCTTCAATTGCTTCGAACCAACCATGATAATTAGCCATAGTATTGGTCCGAGGCTGGAGCCTTGGGGGCTGCTTCTCTTCGTTTTTTGTTGTATTTCTTCGCTGATTATGATTTTGTCTTCTATTAAGTTATTTTCCGTATTTGCTATGTTTTGCGGTTTTTTTTGTACGTAAGTTTCCTTTAGTCCTGGGGCCCATGCCGAATTCAATGCATTTCAGATGTCCAGTGTGACTACCAGTGTATGCTTTTTATTGTTTTTGTTTTCAGTGATCTTCTTGACTATTGTTTTGGTGGCTTCTATCGTGCACCTGCCTCGTCTGAATCTATATTGTCTGTCATTCAATTTCGTTTTTATTTTTAGATGGTGTGTTAATCGTTTGGCTATCAATCTATCCAGAATTTTCCCTAGTGTTGGCAGTAGAGGAGAGTATAGTTGTTGTTTGTCTTTGCAATCCAGACTATGTTCGCTCTCTTCAATATTTTTGGAAATATTCCAATTTTTAGGCATGTGTTCAGAATTCTGGTTAGTGTGTCTCCTTGTGATATTTCGATGAACTTCATTGCTTCGTTGGGTATTCCATCTTCTGCCGTAGCTTTGTTTTATGCTGGATCCTCCATTATTGTTTTCAGCTCTTCTCTGGTGAATTCTGGGTCGTCCGTTTCTCTTTGTTGTCTGTTTATTTTCCTTATGTTTTTATGGTACCTTGTGTCCTGCTCTTGGTCTACTAGTGCCCTTATTGTTTCTTGCTCTGTTTGCGTCCATGTTCCGTCTTCTTTCTGTGTGTTGCCTATTTATTTCTCTTATCTTTTTTCCTCCTAATTGTTTATGTGCTGTTCCCCATGTCTTCTCTCTGTTCTGAGAGGTATTTCCTTAGTGCGTCTCCTTTTGTTTCCCTGATCTTTTGGTTGTATTTCCTTCTTTGATCTAGTATTCTTTTTTATTTGGTTGTTTTCCCTATTTTGCTGCCATTTTCTTCTGTTCCTGTTTGTTTCCTTCCGTATTTTTGTAGTCCTCTGTCCACCACCTTCTGTTTTTTTTTGCTTTTTTTTTTTTTTTTTTTTGTCCGTGGTTTCCTCCTGTGTGTAGCTTTCCATGTGTTTCTTCCGGTTGGCTTTTTTGTGTCGAAATTGTTTTTCCTCTTCGTTCCTTCCGTTTTGTCCTGTTGTCTGGGTTATATACTTGTGCGCTGAGGGTCTCTTTTTCGTTTACTTTCCAATTCTCTATATTTATATTCTTTGACGTGGTTATATCGATTCAGCTTTGGCCCCGTGTGCATTGCTGTACATTGCCATATCGTGCCGGTTATTTTCTATTAAATATGCGTTGGTCACTGTCCAGTTCATCATTTCCTCTCCCCTGTTGTCCGTTTCTTCTCCTTTCCATACTGTGTTTTTGGCATTAATGTCGCCTGCATTATGATTTTTCTCTTTCTTTTTTTATTTTTGTACTGTATTCTACGAATTTTTTATTTGTGTTTCCTTTGTGAAAGTTCACTACTACCCCCCTCTTACGCTCGCTCACTTGGTTTTATTGCGAATGTTCTGTGTCGCTTGATTATTGTCTCTTATCAATTATGTTCTCCTTATACTTTAACCGAATTCGAATTTCACGCTTTTCACGTTTTGACGCTCAGCGTGGTTTTTTGTGTTGACGAATTGCTATGATTTTTTTCTTGTTTTTAGTTTTTGCATGTGCTCACTCTGTATGGTTTCTTCAAGGCACTGGAGGTTTTCTACTATTGCTAACTACTAACTAACTATTTAACTACACTAAACTACCTAACTACTGGCGCCATTTTTCTCTTCCAGACTTTTCTGGAGTTTGGATAGCTGTTTTCCTTCCTGTAACTGTTCATTTTCACTTTTGGTATTTTCACTTATTTGCGTTATTGTGTCCGGTTTTAATTGCATTTCTTGGAGCGTATTTTAAATGGTGTTTACACTCCGAATGCTGCCAACAGTCAAAAATAGCATAGCTACCACCCACCTTGGAACCGTTGTTCAATCAGCCATCATGGAAATTAGCTACCCTATAGCCGCCGAACCACAATCTTGGAAAAATGGCTAGGCATGTTCAAAAGTCGAAAAATCTCAGTTGGTAGAGCGATAGATATTGAATCTGATAGCTCTGGTTGAAAGCAAGGTTTCTACAGACATTTGTAGTTAATATAGAGACCAATACTCGCTATTCAACCACATGATTTTCAACTCTGTATGAAATGAAGTATGTGGGAGGGTAATGGGATAGAATAGCCCTTGAAATAACGCCTATGATAAGAATCTGTGCTCGCAACTTTCCAGGGGAAATAGCTGGCAATACACACAAAGGTTAATCCACCGGTTTGGAACGGCGTGGTTCAAACTGGCAGATTTATCTTTCAGTTAGTGGATATTTGCCACGCGCCAGATCTAGCCGGCACATACTTGTCTGTCAAAACCAACGACTGGAATCAGAGGAAGATAACTAACTTTCCTTTTCAGATGTCATGATAAAAAACTCAGATCATATCAACAAAACTGTTTTCCGAAAGAAAACACACACTAATAGACGACCTTGAAGAAAAAATTGTTTTCATGAGATACATACTGAGGAACAACCAGATAAATTTGTGGAAAACACTCTCAATGAAATAACATACAAACAATACACGAAACAACCGAATTATGAATTCAGTAAGACACAATCTCAAAATAACATAATACCTTTTGTCCCCGGATTATTGAAAGGATTAAACGAATTGGCAACAATATGCCATCAGAATAACTTTAAGAACAAGATCGATCTTCAAAAGTCACCAGACGAATATCAGATTATATTAAAACAGATCACACGTTCAAGATTATCTGAACATATTTTGAAATCCAATAGCGACCACATGGTAGAATGGAATGAAACGATAATTCTGGCCAAAGAAGCTCAGAACAAGGAAGGGAATCTCGAAGAATCCACCTTCATTCTACGATGTACTGAAAACTGTATATCAACGAATTCTTCATCTTTTTTATCGACATTTCGTCATTCGGCCAGACGCAAGTGGAGTATGTAGTATTCCTTCCAAAGAGGATCTTGAATAACAGTGTCTGGTACGCCTAACATAGAAAACCTCCACAAAATTGAGAAATTTGTGGTATGTTATATACGATTTTTATACAAGGTGTTAGTGAATAAGTGCGACAAACCTTGGGGGGGGGGGGGTGAGAGGTGATTCTGCATGAAAAAATAATGACAGTTTGCTATATAACTTTTGTCCGCAAATGTTCGTTTCCAAGATGTTAAAGTTTTTCTTAAAAACTGACTATTTATTTATTGCTCTGAAACTGGTCGAAATATGCAGATGAAATTTGGTGAATTTCAAGAGGTAGTTATTGTGCATTTTTTGACATGCAATTATTTTCCTTTCTTTAATATATTATCAAGAACTATCTAATACAATAACGTTAAACCAGAACAATAACATAAAATAACACTAATAAATAAATAGGCGCAAAGCTACAGCAAATGTTCAAAATGACTTCCCTCAGACGTGATACAAGATTCAACTCTTCGCCTCATTGATTGTCGTATTCGCGCAAATATTCCTGGTGTATTTCTTATTGTCTCACAGCCGGTTATAATTCGATTCCTCAGGTCCTCAACATTTTCGACGGGAGTGGAATAAACTAATGACTTAAAAAAAACCCAAATGCAAAAATCTAGAGGATTTAAATCCAGAGATCGAGCAGGCCAATGTTCCGTACCTCCCCTACCTATCCAACGATTTGGATATACTGTATCAAAGTGATTACGTACGATAATACTAAAAGGGACTGGTGCACCATAGCTGTAGAGAAATTTCTTCGAGAAGAACAGGTAACTCTTCCCGTAGGAAATTAAGGTAAGAGTCACCTGTTAGTTGTTGTGGGAGGAAATATGGACCGATTGAATTATCATCAAGTACCCTAAGCCATACATTTACTGAAAACTGATGCTGAAAATGAGTTTCGCAGATTCCATGTGGATTTCCCTCAGCCTAGAGGTGATTGTTATGGAAATTTTGTATACACTGTCGTCCAAAATCAGCCTCGTCAATAAACAAAACGCCATTTAAAAAATTAGGAATTTGAGCGATTTGATGAAGAATCTAATGGCAAAAAACTAGGCGCGGGAAAAAGTCTCTAGGTAGTAGAGCTTGCACACGTTGAATATGAAACGTATACAATTGCTGTTCTCTAAGAATTTTTAAATACAGTGAAGTTGCTTACATTCAGTATGTTGGCAATTTCTCGAGTACCTACTTGTTTCAGGTGACTCCGCAATTGACTCGAGAACTGTTGCACAGTTCGTACTTCTCGAGGGCGCCCGCAGTCAACCGTTTGTTTCTTAAGGGTACCATTTTCGCGAAAACGTTGGTGAAGACGAGCAAATATTGTGTGATGGGGTCCTACCCTACGTCCTGGATACAACAGCATACAATTGCCGAGTTTGCCGTCCATTTCCATTACTTCGACCATAGATAAAATGCATGTCTGACAATTCCGCATTTGTATAATTTTACATTCATTTCGATAAAAGAAAAATTAATTACTTATTATCATTAATGTTATACCATACTAAAAGCTTAAAAATGAAGAAACGCTAAATTTGACATTTTGTTGAAATATTCGTATTTAACAGAATGTTGACAGTAGCCTACTAGCATCGCTACTAGATAATGTATTAAAGTAATGACAAATACGCGTTAATATGTTTTATTTTTTTGCATAAAAACGGCGCCCCATACGAAAAAAAGGCAAGAGAGATTTTTTTGTCACAAATTGAACGAGGAATTCAAGAATGATTTTTTATTTGAAATATCTCAGTGGCGTACCATTTATTTCTTCAAAAATGCGCAATAACTACAACTTAAAACTCACTAAATTTCTTTTGCATATCTCGACCGGTTTCAGAGTAATAAATAAATAGTCAGTTTTTAAGAAAAACTTTAACACCCCGTATCTCGGAAAACGAATCATTATTTTTTCATGCAGAATCACCCCCTGAAGTTTGTCGCACCTATTCACTAACACCCTGTATTTGTGACTTACAATTAGTGTTTGGTTATACCAAAAATCGATAAATGAATTAACATCCCAATGAATAAACCCCCAAAAAACAACAAAACGGAGGATATTTGGATTACAGCTAACCTCAAACAGTGCCACTAGAGAAACAAAAATTCCTTATACATGTAAACACTTCGGTGTCTATAAAGAGATTATAAACTCTTCCAAACGCCCTCACAATAATGTCAGAAACGATTGGGAATGTACTGGAAGAGATAAGACAAACAAAACAAGAATTGAAACAGTAAAAATCCGACTCACACTTGAAGCTGAAGAAGTAAATAAAAGACTAAATAGATTGGAAGCAGAACATTGCTTTATCCAACAAAATCTAAAGAAATAGAGAGAAAAGGGAAATAAAACAATATCATCATATTTGGGCCTGAACACCCAGAGCTCGGTATTGAACTCGATTTCATCAAGAATGAACCAAGGTCGGAGAGATTTGAAGCAGGAGACCTCATTAATTTCTACCCTGTCGGAAAAACCAAAACAGCTCCGATTAAAGTATATATATATATATATATATATATATATATATATATATATATATATATATATATATATATATATATATATATATATATATATATATATATATACCTACTATAACACCACACCTTTTGTACCTTAAATAGGCATAATCTTATCAATCTGCTTAACTGCAGAATAAGTTGAAGTTGTCAATTGAGTATTGAATAGAAATATGTTTCTGTAAATTGAATAATCCACGATAAAAATGAAGGTATTTTTTGTGAATATCTAACAGAAACAATACTTCTCCGGCTTAAGCCACGCTGGACATTGAATTACATCTGATTGATATTCTGAAAGGACCCTAACTCAAAAGAAAAAATCTGAAATTGAAAATTTGCATTTTTATTCAGATAGTTATTTGATTTTCTATTCCAGTCCTAATTAAGAACTCATATAGAAGAATGTTTTCCAAAAGAGAGTTCACCAGAAATCATTTGTAACATTGACGCAACAGAGGCACTAAGTCTTTAATACATTTTTGTCGACGAAAATCTATTTCACGCTTAATTGAGACTGGAATAGAAAATCAAATAACTATCTGAATCAAAATGAAAATTTTCAATTTAAGTTTCTTTCTTTTGAGCTAGAGTCCTTTCAGAATATCTATCAGATGTAGTTCAATGTCCAGCGTGGCTTTAGCCGGGGAAGTAATTGTTTTCTGTTAGACATTCACAAAAAATAACTTCATGTTTATCGTGGATTTTTCAATTCTCAGAAAAATATTTCTATTCAATATTCAATTTAGAATGATTCCCTTTTCAACATGAATACCCAACAAGAGGTTATCCTGAACGATGGAAGATAGTGACTAAAGTTCATCTTTGAGTCGCAGATGATTCCACATCTGATTTTATGAACATCCTGTTCATATTTTCAAACAAATCTATAGAATAAGTATATTAAACTATTTTAATCAATGTATTGTACCATTTTAACTATTTTTATAATTTTATCAATGTATCATTTCAATATCTGTAGCTTGGATCTACACAAGAATTACATAATTCTTCCGCATCACCCCCACTTATTGTTCAATATTAATGTATAATCTACCAGTATTTTCATTATG
>JAFIRS010004868.1:0-72432 GCA_018342105.1 Gonioctena quinquepunctata
CCGTATCTCCTACCGTTAAGGCTAACTATGAAAATTTTATCCAGGAGCCACTTCCCATTTTACTTGAAAATGTTCCACTAGCTATTCGACCACGAATGTAGCTTATGAACGATGGTGCGCCTGTCCATTTCAGCATAACTGCTCGTCAGTACTTGGACGACGCGTATCTAAATCGTTGGATAGGCAGAGCAGGACCTCACCCTTGGCCTCCCATATCTCCAGACTCAAACCCCTTGGACTTTTGCATCTGGGGTCACCGGGAATATTTCAACGTTTGCGCCAGTCTAGGAGAAGAAGACTTGATTCCTGTCTAATGGTTGGACGTGGTCATTTCGAGCAGTTTTTATAACGTTCCGTTTGATCTTGTTGCCTTTTTCATTGTTGTAATACATATAATTTAGTTTTGTTTGTATTTTTCATTTGATATTCTATTAAAACAAAACATGGTACTGGTACATGCCTACATTAAAAGTTAAAACAAGCGGAATAATTTCAAAATACTACGATTGAAGTCACAAGTTGTGCAAACAAAACGTGACAGCCACCTACTAGATTTTTCGATTCCATTTATTTTTTCGATATTTTATTTTTTTATTGGGAAATTATTGCTTTTACGGACAAAACATAAAAGTGAAAAAGTTTTGAAATGAATTGTTTTTTTCAACACATATTTTCTAATTGAAAAATTCCGTTTCGTTAAAAAGTTCTGGTAAATAATGGATTATGGGTTGGTTGCATGTTTCATCCCTTTGAAAGATCACAACAAAATTAGGAAAATATTCATGGGTAGCTTTTTTATTGGTAGAATATGCCCTCAAAATGCCATTTCTTCAACTCTCCAGCAATTTCAAGATTTTTATTTTCTCATTTTTGGAAACGTGTGAGTTTTCAAGGAAAGGCCTAAGAGCTTTTGTTTACATGAAAGATCTCCTTTAATTTTTGACAAGAAATTACCCCCTAAAAACTTTCGCACTTATTTGGTAATACCTGTATAACCCCCATTCAATCCCCTTAGAGGATGAATTTTCAGAAATCCTTTCCTAGTAGGTACACACCTACGTTATATAAGGAACTCCTGTACATAGTTCTAGACCTACCAGTATCTGAATATTTTCAACCCCTCATGTAATCCCCTTAGGGGATGAATTTAACACTTTACTCCGCTGGCTCGTCCGCCCACTACCGCTACTCGACTCTGCCACGAGCGCACTTTCAAGCGATTGGAGTAACTTTCAGTGACATTTTCATCACATTTTCCACCGCTCAGGTGAAAATCCAAAATGAACCAATCGTAGATATTGAACTCTACTTCCAGAATTTGATTACGACGATTTCCCTTAAATCGGCGCATTTTGCAAAAACTACACATCGGACAGAAACCATCTTGCGCACAGTTGAATTACATATTATTATGTATCATTTTCCAAATTTACAAAAATTATGAATTTTTAAAAAATGATCTTTTTTTACAGGTTTTCCCAGATTTTCTCAGTGGAAACAAAAACAAATATTTATCGAGAGTACGAGAGTAGGGAACAATTGTTGAGATTGAAAGAAAACATATATTTCTGTTACTATGTTGTGGTGTGAAAAAAATAATTATTTGATAAATTCGAAAAACTACTCAAAATTGGTTTGCTTTTTAACCGACGAAACCAAAAAGGAGGAGGTTCTCTAGTCGACCCGTATATTTTTTTTCCATCATTTTTTTTTATGTATGATCACGCATAACTTTTTACTGAAGCGTCCGATTCCGATAATTCAGTGGATTGGGTGTACTTCGAAGGTGGTCCCATTCGAATTTGAAAGATGAAATCCACCCCTAAGGGTAGCAAAATGAAGGATATTGATCACCCCCCCTCTGAATTCTGGTCCGTTAACCGATTCTATCAGGCATAACTTTGTACTGGGTTCTTCGATTTGGATGATTCTTTTTTTAATAGATGGGGTATACCTTATATTTAGATTTCGAATGGAATTATATACCCTTACGGGTGGCAAAATAGGGGATAATTGATTATTCACTTATGAACATTGGCACACACATAAATAGTTGACAATGACAGATCGCTACTGACATTATTTCTGTTCCACATCCGTCAAAACCATTATATTCTATGGGAGGATGGAATAATATACAAAGTAATGAAGTGAACTAACCAGAACAACAAAAATAATTTATATTACAACAAATAGTAAAAGTAGATAATCATATTATTTAACTGGTAATAGTTGAAGTAAGGTGGGTAAGTAAGTATTTTGGAAGTAATCAAAAAACAAGTAGGTAGTAATTAGTATATTTCAGCCATCAAGAATTGAAGAATAAAAACTTTTTAATAAAAAATTAAACCGACGAAATACGGAACTGAAAAGTAAAAAATAAAATAAACTTCCTTAGTCTCAGTAAGCTCCTAAACTAATGTAAGTAACCAATTTTGAGTCGGCCCCAAACAAACAATCAACAAACATCATTAAATTACTTCAAAAAAATTATCAGAATGTCACCGCGCAACTCGATGCCATCATTTTACGCCTTACCTAATTCATTTGCTTGTTTGTTTGGCGCCGACTCAAAATAAGTTACTTATATTAGTTTAGGAGCTTAGTTACTGAGACTAAGAAGGTTTATTTTATTTTTTACTTTTCAGTTCCGTATTTCGTCGGTTCAATTTTTTGTTAAAAAGTTTTGTCAGTTCTATTTGAAAAAAACAATAATTTCTTTAAAATCATTTGAATTTTTTGTAGTTATCTGTGTTTCCAGTTTTCAAAAGTTAACTACTTCATGCCCATCATGGAACCTGCATGTCCTTTCTTCAAACAATCTGATACGAAACACTTAATTATTTTCGATCCAATTCAAGGTGTTCTTTTAATTGTTGTTAATCCAATTCAACGTGTACCTTTAATGATTCCACCATCAAGAATCATTATCACTTATCGACGAATGTTCAAGACATTTTCACTTAATAACTTGCGAGCCGAATATTAGGAAAAAATCTGGGCCTGAGCTACCAGCATATGAAATTAAAGTGAGCGATATACATCTCTGTAACGACTTGTATCCCAGCATTTACTACCAGCAGTTAGCGCGATCCAGTAAATGACGAACATTAAGAGAGAATTTACACACAATTTAACAGGACCACACAACAAATTAAATTTCATTCCATCAACTATGCGGCAGTAATCGGGTGCATCATATGCAAATGAAAATATTTTTCTTTGTCTCATAATGTATTTGAGTCTTCAATTGAGACTGGAATGGAAAATCAAATGACAATCTAGATGAAAATGCAAATTTTTACTTCTAGATTTCTAGTGTCCTTTCAAAATATAATGAGGAGGTTTCCATCAGAAAAAGAACCAGAACTTAGTTGTGTATGTCATTTTGAGACATCCTGTATATGATATATTTTTAAAATGTGCCTCATTGCAGAAACTATTGTTTGAAAAAAAAAAGTCGATAACTTGGAGAGAAAAAAGTTATGGAGCTTGCACTCACCCTTGGATCTCTCTGTAAATTCTCCATTGCCAATATCCTGCACATGCGTATGGCCAATTCATTGACGAAAAATTGTCGACGTTTTTTCAATCAAACTGACTTATGAGACTTCTTCGTTTATCAGTTGCTTCTCTCAAATTCTGAAAAAAAAGAGACTGATGAGTTGAAGAGAGATAACCGTTCGTCAACTGAAAGGAACGAATAACCCTGATGTGTTGAGTTCAAGGATAAAAAAATATGCATTCACTGAAAATTATCAATAGTATCTGGAAATTATTTTCTTTTTTTGTGTATATAAATTTTTTTAAGTCATAAAATGGTGTTCTATTTTTATAGTTTCATGAAATCTACGTAAATCATGATAAATTTTATATAATCTACTAGCTGACCCGACACCTTCTTTTGTCCAAATTTCTATATTCCCTATCTAAGATATGCTTTTGACTCTGCCCGCTTCCCGTTATGCCGTTTTACATCAACCCGTTTTCCCGTTATTCCGTTATCTACTTATCCCGTTTTCCAGTCATTCTGGTATTCCATTATCCCCTTATCCCGTTTTCCAGTTCTACCGTTATTCCGTTTCCTCCTTACCCCGTTATCCCGTTTTCCCGCTTTTTCCCGTAATAATATGATAATATCGCGTTTTCCCGTAATAATAATTTTTCTTTATCCCGATATCTCGTTTTCCAGTTATCCCGTTTTCCGTTTAATATAATATACAGTGCTCCTCAAAAGTCCGCTCCCCCCCTCTTATTTTTGGAACGATTATACATAAACAAGTGAAATTTGGAAACTGAATATTAAAGGTTGTAAACTCCTACTAGTGATTATAGATAACGAAATCGTCAAAGATGACGTCACAAGGCTATTGTGACCAATAATTTCAAATGGAACCCCACGGCAAACGACACCTCTTTCAAAAGGTATCAAAAAAACCTATTCAATGATACTAATTTTGTTTGTGTTTATGGCAGTTTTGGCAACCCGCTTTTGAAAAACACAAAGCTGTGATGAATAAAATCAGTTAATACTAAAATTCCAAATTCAAGCTCCGCCTCTGGATAGTTGTCAAATAAGCTGACGTTTTTGTTAGTCTCCCTAATTCGACGTTTTTGTAATTGTCCAAGTTTTTGTACATTCAATAATTTGTGTATTGTTGATCGAACGTTCAACTGTTTTAGCAGCTTTTGGTACTTTTAATATTTTTGTACATTTTAATAATTTGTTAAACTGTTGTGAGCCGAACGTTTAAGTGCTTCAAGAAGCGAAATGGTACGTGCTTTAGGTGATAAAGTAGCAGCGATCCTAATTCTTGGTGAAACTGGACAAAATATTCATGCAGCAGAACGCATTTTTAAAGAGAGGTTTTCCGATCGCCCCATTTCGAAGACTTATTTAAGGGAGCTTCTTCGTAAGTTTGAAACAACGGGTATTATTAATGATGCGAAACGATCTGGCAGACCACAAATTTCTGATGAGAAAAAAATTGATATACTGGCAGAAGTAATAGTTGATCCTACTTCTTCAACAACTCACGTTGCATCTACCTGTGAAGTCAGTCGAAGTACAGTACACAGGGTGTTGAAAAATTCTATCCATACAAATTAAAAATGGTTCATCAACTCTCAGACGACGACCCAGACCGAAGACTAGAATTTTGTGAAAATATGGAAACTAAAATTAACCAACAGCCAGACTATATCAAAACAATTTGTTTTGATGACGAAAGAACTTTCTATCTGAATGGAAATGTAAGTACACAGAATGTGAGGTATTTGGAAATAACATCACAACAGGATGGTGCTTCTCCACACTATTACGGTGCAGTAAGACGGTATTTGGATGAGGAGTATCGTGGTAGATGGATTGGACGACGAGGTTCAACGGAATGGCTAGCTCGATCACCGGACCTCACACCTTTGGATTTTTTTCTGTGGGGGAACCTTAAATCGACGGTTTACGCCACTGAACCTGACAATATTGACGTTTTAAAACAACGTATTGTTGCAGAATGTGAGGCCGTTTCCGCAGACACATTTGCAAAAGTACGAGAAGAGTTCAAAAATAGGATATTTCACTGTCAGGTAGTAAATGGAGGTCACTTCGAGCAATTTCTTTTTTTAAGTAGATACTGATTCTTAAATCTGTAATGAATATCATACTGAATGGAATTTAGATTTTAATGTTTACTAATGAGCCATTAGAACTGCCATAAACACAAACAAAATTAGGATCATTGAATAGGTTTTTTTGATACCTTTTAAAAGAGGTGTCGTTTGCCGTAGGGTTCCATCTAAAATTATTGGTCACAATGGCCTTGTGACGTCATCTTTGACTATTTCGTCATCTATCATCACTAGTAGGGAAGTTTATAACCTTTAATATTCAGTTTCCAAATTTCACTTGTTTATGTATAATCGTTCCAAAAATAAAAGGGGGGGAGGGGACTTTTGAGAAGCACTGTATATATATATATATATATATACATATATATATATATATATATATACATATATATATATATATATATATATTTGCATATATATATATATACAAAACTAGGAATATTGGTGTAAGCAGCAGTTGGTACTAATCTAACAGTTGGCACCACTGTAACTATTTCCAAGTGACACCCGTCAGGTGTCGTGGGCTTAAATATAATTGCGGGATTTATTCCTAACCTGTCAGTTTCACTCGTCACACCACATACAGTACACATTTATATTTATATGATTTCAAACCATGCTAATGTGGTTGTATCAAATTAGTTTTATTCCTGGATCCACGTTTTTTCTTTTGTATCACTATGTTAGATGAATATGTTTAACATCATTGAAACCAACGAGTTTCGCACTTGAATATATATTACTATTGGTTTTTTCATCTATTGTAGTCTCCCTGTCTCTCTGTAGTCTCAATTTTAGATATAAAAATATATACCATCTCAATTTAAAAAAATATCGAAATATAGCTTGTAAGGTAGTGGGGGAAATTTTGATTTTTTTTTTAAACGGAAAACTAAAATACAAAATCCGATCTTTAACTCCGAAAATGATTAACTCGTAAGATAATGGAACTTTTCCACACTTTATGAACGCACTGTATACATGAAAAAAAACCAATATATTCAGAATTATTTCAACACATGTATTTTTATTCCCTTTCATTTGTAAATTCCATTAGAATGATATTCCCACAGGCATATCAAGAACGGTTTTCTGAGTGATTGGTTACCCGTCACACAAAGTTTTATCGAATTCTTATTATGCAAATCATCCCATTTTGACGAGGACTGCTTATTTTTTACAAAATCTGGCAAGCTGACTTACGGGCAGAAAAATATGAGTTGGAGCTACCAGCATATGAATTAATGTGAGTGATATATATCTGAGCAATGACAAGCATTCAAGTATTTACTACCAGTATTAACGCGGCAAAGTGAATGACGTGCATTAAAATATGATTTGCACATAATTTAGCAAGACCACACCACAGAAGCGAATTCCTTCGAGATGGTAGATTTTGTTTGCCTGCGAAAACTTATAAATATGTCACCAATTAAATTCTCATAAAACCATAAAGTTAGTCTTTCAGCAGGAATTTTATCTATATTTTTAATGGAATCAAGCCACAGCATGGAAATGAAATTATGCATCCGTCCATGCTCGATGAAACAGTGGCGGGTAGGAAAGGTCATTTCGATTCAGGATCGATAAACATGTATATTCTATTCACGTAGACTCGAAACATTACCGTTCATTGGAGTTTATGAAAAAGCTTGATTTGAAATTATAAAAGAAAAATTATAATAATCATAATCATTATCATAATATTTTTTTTCCTGCTTCATTTAACGTTGGCCTATTTCTGCTACCAAGGCTAAACACCGACGCCGGTGAGCACACTCCTCCCAACCGGAAATTTTACCGAATCCTCTGTTGTTTCAGAGGTAGGGTTCTTTAACGAGCTCAACATCTATGAACTCGGGACCGCCATCTTAACGTCCCCTCTGAAAAACGGCATATCTATCGTCTTATCTCGTGCTCATTGATAAGACGCCTGCAGCTGCGAATATGCTACTACGCTACAGTTGTCAGGGTATTTAACGCGGACATTATTATTATTATAACTATTGAAGAGCTGCATTGAAAAAAACGAGATATCGACAGAAATATCCGTTTTGAGGTACCCCCGAGACGATTGAGGTCGCCTTAATAATTTTTCTGTACGTCTCGAATCTCATAACGTCTCCCCAGTAGAGCTGACTGAATCACTCCATGGGCACATGACTCTCCTTTCATTTAGCCTTGGACCTCGAATGTTGGGAAAGATCTAACTTGAAGCTGCGACTTGTTTGTCCGCCTCCTCCGTTATTTTAACGTGCTCGTTGAACCTACATCTATCATTGAGCCACATCTCTAGATTCTTAACTGTTTTCTTTGGTATTATAGTGATTCCAGCCAGTTGAAAATGAATGGCTTCGCTTTGCCTTGATTATAATTTCCTCTATTTTGGCGGGTGCAATTTAGGCCATTGGTAAGCATCCAATCACTAATGAGACGTGGGAGGGTCAGACAAGGTACCTCATCGTATAAAACGTTCCAGAGAGTAGTGCCTATAACGCAGCCTTGTGGTACACCTGGGTCATTTCCTGATTGTACCGTCTGTCGGAATGGTATACTGCCCAATTATGCTGATCAAGTAGGTACTTTCCTGGACGTTTGTACATCCTACCACATCAGGAAGATCATGGGCTTCTGAATTTGAAGTATCCACAGAAGAGAATAGTTCTGGATGGACCCTATAGAGTTATAAAAGAGCAGTGGTGGGAGCGTTCGTTCTAGAGGCAACAACCCGCGCAGTAGATAAACTCGGTCCGGTTTTCGGCCCTGGGCTGGTGAAGCAAGAACCACAAAACTCTTGCAGCTCCATATGTATTAGCCCATCATATATGATGTCTTCTAAAATAACCTTGAAGTCCATAACTTATTTATTTATTTATCTATATACGGGTGAACCCCAATTTTGTTTTCAATAATTCTATACCACTATACTACTACAATTATACTACTTATACTATTATTATAACATTATGTAAATACAATTATTTTTTTGATCTAGATATATGCAATATATAGGACAATAATGACAATAAACATAATTAACAATTAACAATATGAACTAATGAACTACATTCGAATGAGCAATGCGCGAGAGACTTGATTCTTGAAAATATTTGGAGTATCACAGAAGAAATCAATTTTATCACAATAGTTACTTGCCAGTCTTAACATTTTCGATATAGGAGAGTTGTAACCATAGTTAGTTGAATGATATGGTGTAACGAATAATTTTATTTGTCTAGTGGACCTACGTTGAAAGATATGAGGGAGAGCATTTCTGGACAATCATCAATACCAGAAATTATTTTGTAAAGATAAACTAATGATGTAATTATTCGTCTATAATCCAGACTTGATAAAGATAATATATTCATCACTTCCCTGTAATTATATTCGCCTACAACTAGGCCTTGTTTGAAAGCCATGGTCCTTAGGAATTTATTTTGCACATTTTCTACTTGTTGTGTATATTTAATGTAGTAGGGACTCCAGATTATAGTTTTATACTCTACGAAGGCTATCCTCGTGTCAGGTGGGCCTGAACTCTGTATTCTGTATTCAAGCTGCGTGTTGTGGTCCCTGATACTAGATGAAGCTACTGCTGAGAAGCGCCTGAGACCTCCTTACATTTGTCATAGGCGGTCTTAGACTATTCATTATAACTCAGCTTTACGAGTATTATGTTATCATCAAGGACACTCGTACGGTTTAGGCTTCATGGTGTGGTTGATATTGAGATATTGTGGAGAATGGGAATGCCGCATACATTATTTCCCACCCTCAGGCAAATACAGATCAACAAGCTTATTCCAAGAGTTTTCTTGATATGGTCAATATTTCGGCTCCAGCCAACACAAATGTCGTCTTAAATCTCGATGGTTATGCTTTCAAGTCTAGGAAACTGGTTGTTCTAAATTTCCCTCTGATATCAATATTAGAGCGGCATGCCACAATATGGCAGAGATACGGTCTTCGCTCCTGATCCTTAAGTGCATTATCATCGATATCCAGGCCCACTGTGGTAGCCTCAGCATCGCCATCAATTGCTTTGATGAAATTTTAAGCAACGTCATGTTCGGCGTCTTCTCCGTCGTCATCTCCCTAATATTCTTCCGACTCGGTCCCAGACGGAATTTATTCAATAACTAAATTTTCGAACTCATCTTTATCGATTCTTTCCAAGTCCACATAACTCAATTTTCTCCCTAAGACGACATAATTTTTATTTTTCAATTTTTTTTAATATTCCGGTGGTTGCTGCTTAGTGGTGTAGTTTGAAACCACTGGATTGTTTGAAAAACTACTCATGTAAACCGAAGAAAACGCGAATAATAAGCAATGTAATAAATATACTTGTCTTTATCTACTAACCAACCGTACTTACCGCTATTTTTTTTCTGAAATTAACTTCAGGAGACGGTCAAATCACTTGTGACACGTGATAATCATAAAATTCACCGACAGAGGTGAAACAGCAGAGCACTGTGGCCTCCTGAGCATCAGAATCTCCGTGTTGAATTTTTTTACGGATATGGCACCACCGTAGAGTAACTGAATAAGAGATTTCGCGTTGAAACCTCTCCGCCGCATTCTCATTATAGTTTAGAAAGGTGGTATCACCGACATACTACAAAACGTGAAGGGATAAACGGGAATTCTGAAACTTCTTTATCCAGTAATTATTCATCTCAACTGAATTTGACAAAATAGTGAGTTCTACTTGTTTTTTTTTACTGTTTGAACAATATAGTGTCTGTCATAAAGTTGGCTACACATGGGAAAAAACTTTGTTATTGAAATTTCTGAAAAACTCTAATTGCGGTTCGTTTCTGCACGCCTGACAATCTGTTGCGACTTATATAAGTGACCTCAGATTTGGCGGGAATTTCAAAAAAGTTGTATGTGGTGCCGAACATGGGTCAAATTGACAAGATATCGAAAAATGTTATCGAGAAAATGTGATTGGAATCCAACGAGGACCCAATGTACCAATTTTGAACCACATTAAAAAAAATACCATTTTATATCTTTTTTTTTTTTTATGTTCTGGTTCCCACGAAAAGGGATATCCTGTAATGTTCAGAGAACATCGTGGGAACCAAGGGAAAGAAAGTAGGAGTTGGTGTTCTTCTTAAATTTCTGGAGGTTGTATGCCTCGGGGAACACCTCCCTAGGCAATGAGTTCCAAAGCCTCGCTGTTCGTTGGATGAACGAGTCTTTGGAAAGTGATGTTCTGCAGGTCTCCAAAATGACCACGAAGGGGTGTGATGACTGAACTTGACGGGTTAATCTCGAAGAGACTGCCAAAGCAGGAACGATTGTTGATATTTCAGAAGAGCATCGCCCATGAAAATATCTATAAAATAGAGACAAATCGCCAACTTTTCTACGGTGTTCCAGACAAGTGAGCGAGTTTGTAAGCGAGGCATCACCGACGAGACGAATTGCCCTTTTTTGGACAGAATCCAATAGCCTCAGGATATGTTTAGGTGCCGCGCTCCAAATATGGGAACAGTATTCCAGGACAGGTCGGATCTGTGCCTTATAGATCATAAGCAGCTGAGTGGGGTGAAATAGCTCTTGGCACGAAACAAAAAACAAGTTTTGGGATGCACTTTTGGCAATGGACCTCACGTGATTTTCCCAGGAAAGGTTATTGCTGATAGTAATACCAAGCATCGATATGGATGACTTCAGTGGTATGGTTACTCCTGACAAAGTTATGTTAGGCACAGTGAGATCGGCTTTTCTAGAGAAAAGACATGCTTGTGTTTTGTTTGCATTGAATTCTACCAAGTTATTAGATCCCCACTCGAGAATTGTTGCTAAGTCCATATTTATATTATTAACATTTCTTCCTCGTTCATTTCTGGTTTCACGGGCTGATATAGGGGCCCTGGAAGAGAAAGCGGTATGGAGGGTACTATCATCGGCAAAGCTGTGTACTGGACATGAAGTTGCTTTCAACAGGTCGTTGATGTGAAGTAGAAATAGTGTTGGTGCGAGAATAGATCCTTGCGGAACACCAGCATTTATGAGTAGAGTGTCAGATGAAACTCCATCGACCACTACATGGAGAGACCTGTTTGAGAGAAAACTAGCAAGGAGAGAACACAGCTGAGGGGGCAAGCCATAAGACGGAAGCTTGGCGAGGAGTCCCTGGTGCCAAACTCGATCGAACGCCTTGGAGATATCTGAAGCCACAGCTAAAGTTTCTCCATACTTTTCAATAGATAGCTGCCATATATGTGAGATGTAAGCGAGCAGGTCACCAGTTGATCTCTGATGGCGGAAGCCATATTGCCTATCGTTGACAATTCCTGAGTCTTCCAGATATTTCATGAGCTCGATGTTGATGGCTTTTTCCATGACCTTTGAAATAATAGATAGCAGTTGCGATAGGTCTGTAGTTGGCTGGTAGGGCCTTTTTGCCTTTTTTAAGGACTGGCTGTACTTTTGCAATTTTCCATTGGACGGAAATACCCCCAAATTGTAAGAGTGGTTGAACAACTTGCAAAGAACAGGTGTTAGTTCGGGGGCACATTTCTTGAGAACAATCGGCGGGATTCCGTCAGATCCACAGGCTTTGTTGGTGTTGAGACCCAGCAAAATCTTTCTGATAGTACGTTGGCGAAAGGTGATCTCGGGCATGTGACTGTCAATAGGTGTAATGTTCGGGGGTTGTTTTCCCGATGAATCCAGAGTGGAATTTCCAGCAAATAGGTGCGCAAAGATATCGACTCTTTCCTGGGCAGTCGTTGCTAGTGTTCCATCTTCTTTGGTTAGAGGAGGAAATGAGCTGGAAGTGAAGTTCCTTCCACCAGCTTTGGCGAAAGACCAAAATGAACGGGGTCCGTTAGGACATTCAGCAAGTTTTGATCTTATTTCGGCATTGTGGGCATCTTTTGAGCATTCTATTGTCTCTTTGCATATGCCTCTAGCCTCGACATATGCTGCTCTGGTCTCAGGGCCCGGATTTTTTAGCCATCCATGGTATGCTGCCTGTTTGGAAGCCACAGCTCTAGAGCAGTTTCTGTTAAACCAGGTCTTATCGGATGATGTTCTTCTTTCGGTATTCGGTATGTAAGTTTGCATCCCCAACATGATGATTTCAGAAATTGTCTCAGCACATCGTGTTGGATCTACTGAAGAGAAACAAACTCTCTTCCATGGAAACGCTGAGAAAAACATACGAAGACCTTCCCAGTCGGTCGAATTGTAATGCCACATGAGACGGGGTGGTATTGTGCAGCTCGATGGTAAATGGAAAGAGAATGTTGTGGAGATGAGGGTGTGATCAGAGTTTCCAAGTGGGGCACAAACTTCTATTCTATACGGGTCAGGATTGGTGGTGAGGAAAAGATCTAGTGTATTGGCAGACTGGTTGTTGACATCAGGGATGCGGGTTGGTAGCTCGACCAGTTGTTCTAGACCATGAGTGATGGCGAAGGCCTCGGCTTGACGACCCGCATCATCTGTTTTGTTAGAGAATTTGAGCCAGGCAGCGTTATGTACATTAAAGTCTCCCATGATTATGGTTTCAGCTGTTGGATGGTTCTCCTGAATGTAGTCCAGTTTGAGTGATAAAACTCAAAGAGGTCGTTATATGAAGGTTCATTAGGTGATAGGTAAAGGCAGCAGAGGAACTTAGTCAGTTTGGTATCAGATAGCTTGAACCACATCACATCAAAGTCTTTCGGTTCCAAACTCTCTTCACGCTGGCATGAAAGGTTAGCCTTAGCGTAAAGGCAGACTCCACCTTTGAACCTGAATCGAGAATGGAGTTCGTAACCAGGACAAAGCATATGGACCTTGTTGGTGGACGAGTTTACTTGTGTTTCTGTTAGAGCCAGAATATCCGGTTTTTTCGTCTGTAGGTGATGGGTGGACGTCATTGATGTTCTTGTTGAGTCCGCGGATGTTGGTATTTCACCGGGCGATGAGACCATCTTCCACCTACGGTTATTCTTTTAGTCGCCTCTTACGACAGGCAGGATTTACCATGGGGCTATTCTAAAGCCGACCCCATACCCTTATACTAAGAAACATTATAAATTCTTGTTTTATCTGGAAACAGCTTTAATAACCTAAATCACATAAGTTTGGGTCAAAACTAATCAAATATGTTGCGGGAGATTAATTATGAAAAAACGATTTAGTCTTGTCACTAGGTGTAGTCATGCCCTGTATATTGATGCACATGAGGTTATTCAATATTCTCAATCCGCAAATAAAATTCAAACCAACTAATATTTGTAATTAAAACTCAATAATACATTGAATTGTTCATTTTTTATATCAAATTGAAGATTAAATTTGAATGTAACTTCAGGGGACCGCAATTCTGCTTTGTTGAAGTTAACAATCGGTTCTTATCCACGATTCTATGGTAACGAGAGAATTTACTCATAGATTGAACGTACCATGTATCTTAGATGGACGAACTTGTCATTCGTCCATTAAATCTTACACAATTTTCACAATATCTTTGGACCAATATGATTCGAACGATAAAATGAAATTTGCAGAAACACACGCATATCATATGCCTTTTTAAATGTGGGAAGCTGAATACACTTGTGTAGAATAAATGAAAGATTTTTGTATAAAGTGTATAATTTTCTTAAGTTTGCAAAGCGCTTTCGACTTTCGTCATCTTCAGTGCTTCCTGAAAGTAAATACTCTGATTGACTGGTGTGTTAGACTTCAAATTTGAATTTAAATTCATAGGTTAGGAAAATTCTGTGCATTTTGTAAAAGTTTTTTGAGTACTTACATGTCAGGTGCAGGAAGTAAAACAATAGATGAGTACATTGTTAATCAAATGATTATAAATTGGCTTAGAATCTAACGTATTACATGTTGGAATTCAAAGGCCAGGTGGATACTCAATGTCTTAATGATAATTGATTTGATTCTAAATGTCAGCTGTCAATGAGAGGAATAAGTAGTGCCAACTTAATTAAATGAAAAATGAGAAAGAAGTTGCCAGTTCTGTGAAAAAGTTTTAATCGAAAATGAGGGGAAAGTTATGAAGTATTCTGTAATTTGATTTTAATTATTAATCCTTTTATGAAGGGGGTAGAAATCTCTGTTAAAATTTACTTGGGTGTTCAGACAATAGTCCTTATTGGAAAGTTCTTTTGAAATCTCCAGTTTTTCGAACAAGTCCAATCTCAAGTAATTCTTTTTATCTATGTTATGTTTTGAATTTTTGTTGGGGCTAAAATTATGATTATTGAATTTTAAGTGGAATCCTAAAGTTGATTTGTCAGGTTTTTTCAAATGTTCGTTGATTCTAGTTAGTAGTGGTCTACAAGTGCGACCGATATATGAGGCAGGGCAATCAGAACAGTCAAGTTTATAAACACCACTTTTGTTGAGTTTATCAAATTTATCTTTAGAGTTAACCAGAGTTTTGTTCAAATTGTTGACTGATTTGAATGATATTTTCGTATCTGGAAGGAGATCTTGAATGAAATTGGAAATCTCATTACAAATTTTGTTGTGAATGAAAGGTAAAGCGAAATATTTGACCGGTAAAGTACTGCCAGAGTGGCTTGAGTTGAAAGCTAAGTTTCTTTCCCTACGAGATTTGAATTTGTGGATTAATTTATCTATGGTGTACGGTTGGTAACCATTGTTGACAGCAATCTGTTTAATTATGTTGACTTCTTCAATATAATTGGTTCGGCTTAAAGGAACGTTCAAAAGTCTGTTTATATAAGAATTAAACGCAGCCATTTTATGTTGCATACAGTGATTAGAGTTGAATGGAATGACATGATCAGTCTGGGTGAGTTTTCTGTAAATGGAAAAATCTAATTTGTTGTTAATTTTTGGGATGGTTAAATCTAAAAAACTCAATTTGTTGTTCATTTCGATTTCAAGGGAATTTTATTTTGGATTAATTGTTTAATGAGTCTAAAATATTTTGTGCATGTTTATTTGTTCCTTGATAAATATTAGACAATCATCTACATACCGAAACCATTTCGAAATGTTTCCAATTTTGTTAATGATAAATGAGTTTTCTAGGTTTTCCAAAGGTCAGCTAGAAAAGGTGAGAGGGGTTACCATTGTTAAACCTTCGGTTGGCTATACAATTTGTCATTGAAAATGAAAAAATCCTGAGGAAATAGCAAAATTTAAGTAAAGTCAAAATATCTGTTTTTGATGATTCTGAAATTGAAATGTGTTGAAAGCAAATTAGATACTAGTGGTAACGTTTCCAATTTTGGAATTGAAGTAAACAGGTTGGTGACATCAAAGGAAATCATGAGAGTATTTGAATCCAATTTGAGGTTTTTAATGTTGTTTATCAATTCACAAGTGTTACTTACCGAATTCGCCGGTTTATAATTTGTGATGTTTTTTATTACTTGTAGTACAAACGTTGATAAGGTTGAAACTGGGGTGTCGCAAAAACAAATACAAATTATACACTTTATAAAAAAAAACAGTTATTAATATACCTTTTTGATATCAGTTTATTTGACATTTTGCTTCAATGACACATCAGAGTATTGCAGTGTCATTCAAATATATCCGTATGAGCAATACATGTCAACTACAATGGTTTCACCGAAAAAAGAAATTGTCTAACTTGAGTACCACCGTTTTGTGATCAGTCGAGGAGTATCACATACAGTGACGTGTTATGGGGACAGAATATGCATATTCGTATGAATAATTCTGAGTATTTTGAAATCGTACAGAAAAGTATTCTTTCCAATACTTACGTCAAAAATGTGTCATTATTTATGACTTTTAAATGTCAAAAGTAGGCTATTTTTGAACAGAGTGTGAAAAATATGTTTCTGCACGGCGTGCAAGGAAGTACAGACCTTGTACAAATCCAGGTGATAGGCACAATACCCATCATTCTCATTTCAATCGATTTTTATTAAACATATTGGAATCATATTCCATCCATACAATTTTTTTACAAGATTTATATTCATAGTACAATTGCTGTTGTTCTGTATGTTAATTCCAAACGATGATTCTGGTAATACTAAATCAAATGGCTTCTCTTGTATAATGTTACAAGTATCATTGTTCTCGACTTCGACATTTCCACTTTTCTTGATATCACCACTTAAAATACCGTTTCCAATTTTAACTTTTTTTTCCACGGACTGCTATACATAGCCTTCTGTAACGGTCGACGATCGCCATCCATATAAATAAATATAAATATAAATAATGTTTATTCAGTAAATTCAGTTACAGAAATATGATATGGTTTAAAAATAGAAAGAACCCCAAAAAGCTGTTTGCAAATAAGCTTGTATGTAATTTTGGATTATAATTTGTTAGTTACTCATGATAAGGTAAATTTTTAAAATCTGGAAATTATCTGGTTCAGGGTTAGGTAATAATGGGGACATCTTGAATCGGGTAGTGTTACATAATGAATTTCATATGACGGTAAAAAATTATAAAAACTGTTATAATACTTAGTCTAATTCATGGGACATGCGAAAAATTTGTTCAGACATTCCATTCCTTCAAATCAATTCATCCTGTTATTTACTATGTCAGGGAAATTATTGATGTTGGTGTATTTTGTAACCATTTTGTGATACTTTTTTTGAAAGTTAAGTAATTGGTTTCTATTTTTATATTATTCGGTATGATATTGAAGATTTTGGGACCTAGAAAATCGATGCTACGCTGTCGGACATTCTTATCGCATTTCGGTACAATAATATTGGATCTGTTTCTTGTTTCATAGGAGTGTCCTATTGTGGAAATTTTTCCTTTTTTCTAGAAATGTTTGTTATCATTTTTTGACAGTACAACTGTCTCAAATCAAGGAATCCACTTCCGTTGAACAGATCATTGCTTGAATAACATCTGTCCTTATTATATATTATCCTAATTAGCCATTTCTGTAATACATTGACTTTTTCTAGATGACAGTCAAGGACTCCGCCCCATCCAATATTTCCGTATGATAACTGAGATTGTATTAAGGAAAAGTACAAAGTTCGCAGATGAGAAATATCTGGGTATTCTTTCAAAAATTTGAAACGAGACAAAAGTCTTCTAAGTTCTCTTGCAATAAAATTCATTTGTAGGTCCCAACGTAAGTGTCGATCGATTATTATCCCTAAATACTTCATTGATGTTGTTTCAGGAATTTTTGTATCTTTATCAATATTTAGTGATCCTAGATTTGGTAAATTATTGGTATATGATGTAAAAGGTAAATACTTCGTTTTTTCTATATTCAATGTCAATTTGTTATATTGAAGCCATGTTTTAATTAATTTGAAGTCTTGTTCTGCTTTTTTTTTAGAATATTCCAGTTTTCTGCTTGATAAATTATCGCAGTGTCATCTGCAAAACTGAGCACTGTTCCCTTGGTGTTCATGGACAACAAATTATTGATATAAAGTATGAATAACAAAGGTCTCAAGACGGTGCCTTGGGGAACACCATATGTGATATCCCTCATCTCGCTACATTTACCGTCAATAACTACTTGTTGTTGTCTATCTGAAAGATAACTCTTCAATAGGTCGTATATATTTCCTGTAATGCCATAAAGTTTCAGTTTTTTTAATAAAATGTTGTGACATACAGTATCGAAAGCTTTAGAGAGGTCTATGAATATACATAATGCAGGGGTTTTTGAATCGAGTGCCTTATACAGATTCGAAGTTAATGAGTAGATTGCATCTTCGGTAGACTTTTCCTCTCTAAAGCCGTATTGACCATCTGAAAGGATGTTGTTTCTTGCCAAGAATTTAACCATTCTGATCTTAATAATTTTTTATAATAATTTTGATAAATTACTTGTGAGAGAGATTGGCCTATAATTTCCGAGATCGTATTTATTTCCACTCTCATATAAAAGTCGAATTAGTCCCATTTTGAATGATTTAGGAAAACATCCAGTTCTGAAACTTTCATTAAATAGGATGGATAGAAGTTCAGCAATTATATGTGCTATTTCTTTGAGTGTCTCGGTTCTGATATTGTCATTTCCAGGAGATTTTTTATTTTTTAACGAACGTATCGTGTTTTGAATCTCTGCAGGATTCGTTGGGAATAAAAACATTGTTTTATCATGATTAGGTATGTTTTCGGTAAAATCAACTGGTGCCTCAATGTTTTCAGCGTATGTTATTCCTAGGTCACTAAAATAATTATCAAATGCATTTGATATGTCGATTTTGTCTTTTAAAATATCATTCAAATTGGTTACTATTTGTTCTATTTCTGTATTTGGTTTTCTTTTATCACATATTTCGTTTACACATTTCCATACATTTTTAGATACATCTTTATTTTTGTTGATTTGTTTCCTATAATAGTCTTTCTTTGTTTTTTGTAATAAACGACTCAATTTGTTTTTTTCAGCTTTATATCTCTGTTGGAGATTTTGGTCATCGGGGTTGAATTGCAATTGCCTATATAATGTACTTTTGTTGTTTATTGAAACAATTCTCAATTTTGATTTCCCTTGAATTTTTACTGTTTTAGTATTTTTTGTATCTAATAAAGTATGTGAGTTTTTCTATAAATATATCTGTCATTTGATTTACATCTCCCATTACATGTATCTGATTCCAATTTTCGTTGGATAAATCAATTTTTAATTTTTTGAAGTCCATGAATTTTTTGAAGTTTGGATTATTAACTGGTAATGGATCATTTTTGTGGAAGTTGATTCTCAGTGCTATTGTATAATGATCGGTGAATGGTGAAAAATGTACGAACTAATGTCTTCAGGATTTTCATTTCGAGTTTTCATAAGAAAGTGATCTAGGCATTTTCCACTTCTGGGTCTTGTGATTTCATTGATGTAAGAAATATAATCGTGTGAGATCAAGATATTTTTATAATCCCCTACGTAATATATATCTTCAAGAAGATTGATATTCATATCACCGGTGATGATATGGATATCTGTCTTAGGAATATTTTGGAGGTACCCAAGCAAATTATTATTGAATTCATCTATACAGGTATTTGGAGATCGGTATAACGCAGTCAATTTTATGTTTTTCTCTATTCTAGAAATATTAACTTAAATTGCTTTTATTGGCCCTATATTAATGGTCTCGTAGTTATAATTTAAGTTTTCTTTAATATAGACTATGACTCCATCATTTTTATTGAGATTTCCTTGGTTGTATATTAAGTCATACCCTGTTATGTTAAATAAATTCGGATTATAGACTGTGAATGTTTCGGTTAAAACTATGACGTCCAAATCATAATTTAGTTGATTTAAAAGTAAGAGAAGGTCATCATAATTCTTTTGGATGCTCCTTATATTCATGTGTATTATTTTAAAGTCTGACATTTTTCTATTTACTGTGGTATTGAAATCTAGTAAATTTTTAAGCACTTTGGATTTGATTGACTCATTTTCATATTCCTTAATATATGGATCCATATTAACATTCATTTTACGCAGAGTTCAATAATTAAAGCTACATTAATGGGAAGACCGATTTGTTTTGAAAATGTATGTAATTAAATTAATGAAATGAAATGAAATAGGACAACTGAAAGGAATTAATTTGAGTAATAATGAAATTTCACATAAGTGCTTACAATAGCTTATTCTGGGATCGAAGTCTCAGCTTTTCCATCTGTTCTTTCTTTTCTGGTGGATTTTGGTTCAATATTTTCTTGACAGTACCCGTTTTTGGTGTTACAATGTTGTCGTCCTTGTTTTTTATTTTTTTGTTTTGCGACTCACCTATCTCTAGCTGGTGTGCCACTGTTTTTGTTTGTGTTACTGTTTCTTCCTTTTTCTCTTGATCGAGTACCTCTGGCAGTTTTTGTCTGGGTGTAGGGGGAGCGGATAGTGGTTTCTTTTCTTCTCTTCTTTCTTTTGCCTCTAGTTGTTCAATTGTGTAACGGGTGTTGTTGATTTCCTCTAATGTAGCAATGGTTCGATTGATTTTCCCTTGCTTTATATAGATATTCCCTCAAAATATTACTTTCTTCCCTCTGTTGTAGAGTCTGATCGTGCTTTATAATCACAGATGTTCCTTCCAATTTTCGACAGTTCTTCAGTACCATCTGTTTCTTGAGATTTGATAAAAACTCAACTTCTATTGGACTATTTGGGAGAGATCCTAATTTATAAAGGTCATCAATCCGATGCGGAGATGTGAATATCCAATAGATTGTTCAATTCTTGGCAAACGGCGTCTACCGATATATTCTCCGTTGGTGTCTGCAATCCAAACAATAGAATATTGTTTTTTCGGCTCTGTCTGTCGAGATACTCAACTTTTTTTTTCAACTCCTGGTTTTGGTACTCTAGTTCTCTGACTTTACCTTACAAGTCTTCAATTTTTAGAAGAACACGTGCTTCACTAGCTTCTATGATATTCCTCAAATCCACTTTCGACTTGACTATTTCATCCATCAATTCCTTATTACTTATTTGTTGATCATCTGTCATCTTCAATTTATTAGAAATCAAATTCAGGATAAGCCAGAGAAAATGTGTGAGGCTACCTTTAGTTCAATGTGATTTTATATAGCGTTTTTGTAGGTTCGGCTATCAGTGAAAGAACTGATTGTTATTTGTATTTACGGAAGGGAAAAAAGGTGTATGTACACTTTTTAAAAATTTTTTTTGGAACTGGTTGATTTTCTACTCACTGATTAAATAATCGAATGCAGCTGATCCGCTGAGGGAAAACTCAGTAAATTTTTCCTTCGCTATAGGCGATATTTTCACGTTTACTTCGGAGCACAGTTTTGCACGTCTTCTTTCACTGGATGTCACAAATAAAACCATGTTTCTAAATATCAGCCCCTGAGCCAACTAAAAGCGAGCAGAGGACCTTCTAACACTATGGCCAGATTATTTTGCAGTTTTAGGTAATCCAAGGAATGATGCAATTAGACTCGGAATTTTGCAATGGTATTCATTTCGACTACTTGAACTGTACATTTCCCATTCCTATACTGAAGAAAAAATCTAGGGTTTTCTGCTATCTTAGGACGTAGTGACATGTACTTACTGCAAATTTCAGCTGGATTAAATTTGTGTTCATTGTTATTTGGAACTACAAATGTTCTTAATTTTCGTTTTTGAACCAGGAATTTTAACAAGCTAATAAGAATCCTTGTCTACTTGTCATTTTAGAAAGTTTCTCTCGGCGACAGGCGCCTGACAATCCCATAATCATAACTATTTTCATCAATAATTTTTTGGATTCCAATAAACATTTTCTCAATTTGACCCATTTGTCGGCACCTCAGACAACATTTTTTGAATTCCCCCCCAAATCTGAGGTCACGTGATATAAAAATTTTTCAGTTGTCAGACATGCAGAAACGAAACGCCATTAGAGTGTTTCAGAAGTTTCAATAACAATTTTTTTCCCATATGTAGTCAACAGACGGACACTGTACATACTCAGGTGTCCCAGCTAAAATATATCTGATTTCGAATAACCGAGTATAATTAAAATTTGGTTTTGGATATATCAACCAGTGTTGAATGATGTTGCTTGAGATATTCAATTTTCCCCTGGCTTTTGCATTTATATGGCGATATTTCACAACAAACAAGAATTAGTATGTTCCTGATCTAAAACATTTATTTTTCAAAATATCAATTGTGATTCAGGTTATGAGGGTTCAAATAAGGCGGTTTATTTATTCACAATTTTAATTGTTTATCCATCATCGAAACGGAGCTGTTTTAGAGGCTTCAGAAGTAAACCTCCACTGACTCGACTATTTGGATATATGGATAGAAAGTTGAGATATATTTCTCCTCTCTTTCCCACCCAACATACAGTGCTTCTCAAAAGTCCTCTCCCCCCCTCTTATTTTTGGAACGATTATACATAAACAAGTGAAATTTGGAAACTGAATATCAAAGGTTGTAAACTTCCCTACTAGTGATGATACATGACGAAATCGTCAAAGATGACGTCACAAGGCCATTGTGACCAATAATTTTAAATGGAACCGTACGGCAAGCGACACCTCTTTTAAAAGGTATCGAAAAAACCTATTCAATGATACTAATTTTGTTTGTGTTTATTGAATCAGTTAATACTGAAATTCCAAATTCAAGCTCCGCCTCTGGATAGTTGTCAAATAAACTGACGTTTTTGTTAGTCTCCCTAATTCGACGTTTTTGTAATTGTCCTAGTTTTTGTACATTTAATAATTTGTGTGTTGTTGATCGAACGTTTAACTGTTTTAGCAGCTTTTGGTACTTTTAATATATTTGTACATTTCAATAACTTGTTAAACTGTTGTGAGCCGAACGTTTAAGTGCTTCAAGAAGCGAAATGGTACGTGCTTTAGGTGATAAAGTAGCAGCGATCCTAATTCTTGGTGAAACTGGACAAAATATTCATGCAGCAGAACGCATTTTTAATTAGAAGTTTCCCGATCGCCCCGTTTCGAAGACTTATTTAAGGGAGCTTCTTCGTAAGTTTGAAACAACGGGTAGTATTAATGATGCGAAACAATCTGGTAGACCACAAATTTCTGATGAGAAAAAAATTGATATACTGGCAGAAGTAATAGTTAATCATACTTCTTCAACAACTCACGTTGCATCTACCTGTGAAGTCATTCGAAGTACAGTACACAGGGTGTTGAAAAAAAACAAATTTCATCCATACAAATTAAAAATGGTTCATCAACTCTCAGACGACGACCCACACCGAAGACTAGAATTTTGTGAAAATATGGAAACTAAAATTAACCAACAGCCAGACTATGTCAAAACAATTCGTTTTAGTGACGAAAGTACTTTCTATCGAAATGGAAATGTAAATACACAGAATGTGAGGTATTGGAGTGACGCAAATCCCCACCTGTTTCGTGAAACACATACCCAATTTCCCCAGAAGGTGAATGTTTGGGCAGGTATCCTGGGAAACCACATCGTTGGACGTCTTTTTTTAAATGCTAATTTAACTGGTGAGGTTTATCTGGAGCTGTTGCAAAACCTTTTAAAAGAGGTGTCGCTTGCCGTAGGGTTCCATTCAAAATTATTGGTCACAATGGCCTTGTGACGTCATCTTTGATGATTTCGTCATCTATCATCACTAGTAGGGAAGTTTACAACCTTTAATATTCAGTTTCCAAATTTCACTTGTTTATGTATAATCGTTCCAAAAATAAGAGGGGGGGAGGGGACTTTTGAGAAGCACTGTATTGATGAAATAAAATGTTCGATGGTTGATTTGCCACTTGTATCTGATGGAAGGGAAAAATCAAAAATGTTTTATTAACATATTCATTAGATTGAAAACACAGTATTCAACTGAGTTCAGATTAGTTCAATTGTTTTTCAGTTAGATAACTTCAACCCCCACAAATAAAGTTATAAGTAACTATATGAAGATTGTGTGAAAACTTCATTATATTTAGACGAACCAGACCAGATGAAACCTGGCTCTAGTAAAAACTCAATTGGAAGAATCAATATTCATAGTCCAAACTGTTTTTCACCAACACGAGGGAATAACTATGAATGTTATAAAAAAACAAATACAATCTAAATATATTACACCATTGCAATGAATCCATAACAGAACAAAAGAAGACAAGTGTAGAGAAATAAAATTGGAAATGGGGATGTTTGAAAGGATAATCCCAGCAGGTGATTCTTTCATATTTGATAATGGACAAGTTGACAATAGTGAAAGTAATAAATATAATAAATATAAAGAATTCTTGAAGTTTATATGTACTCAAATTGTTTTGTTTTTTGTTTGCTTTAAACGGCTTTCTTAGTTGTTTTACTAAGCCTCAGAAGTTAATGAAAACTTTACTCTTTATGATAGTGCCTGCATTTCCCCAAACTCGAAATGCAATATTCAAACTTCAATTGTCTTCCATATACGAGAAAGGTGAAAAATTTGTCAAATAGCTCAAGAGTAAAGTAAAGTATCTTTTCAAAATACACAAAAAAGTTATTCAAAAAAGTGATTTATAATTGAAGTAAAATTCCCCAAATATGAAATCACAGCGTCCTATTACTGAAACAAGTATTTTAAGGAATTGTGAAGTGAAAGTTGACTTATTATTGAGTATTATCGGAACATCCAGAAAAAATTTAGTACTACCCAACTATCAACTAGAAAATGTAATTAGTGTTGACAAAATCTCATTTCTTGAGTCTATTGACAAAAAACAGGTATTTTTAATCAACCCCTACTAACTGACCTAAGCAGACAAAATTAATTCAAATCTATTGAACTGTGTTGCAACCAATGTAAATAAGACAGGTCGTTCCAATCTCCAATACATGGTAGCCATAATCACAGAGTTCTGGAATAAAAAAGGGAAAAATCAGTAAAAACTTATTTTAGGAGTGGGAGACTGTGCTTTCATATTCTTCTTTCAATTATAAATCTCTTCTTCGAAAAACTCTTTTGTGTATTTCCAAAAATTAAGGCACTTTACTCATGAGCTATTCTTGAATTTGCATAGTGCATTTTGAGTTCGATGAGAGATGAGAGAAAGAAAATAATATTCTGAGAAAATACAAAATGAAACTTTTTTCCCATTTGTGTTAAAAAAATCTGACGGTCGGTGTATATTAGAAACTTCCTGTTTTTAAATTTTCATGTGATGCACTTTAATGTGAAATACAATCAAGTTTATTGAAATTAAGTACTCAAGGGTTTCATCCTGTATATTATGCTTCGCTACGATAGTTAAAAAAAAAACAGCTGGGAAGACCCAAGTAGCACACAGTCAAAAAATAAAATAATAACTTCTTATACCGTCTTAAAGACCCCGCATTTGTAATGTTTTAGGACCAAAATGTTAATCTGCGTTTTATCACCTATGATATCGTATAGTAGATATTACGAGAGTACAATAAATAATTGACGAAATGAAGTACTGTGGTTTGTATGTGAATGAATTGTATGTATGGTTAAGTAGAACTGAAGAGAAGTTGCTGTGAGGTTATTATTACATTGAACATATGTGGTTCTATTGAAAAGATTTTAGAAACGTTTCAACGACTATTTATCAACAGATGAACTTTGGTCGTAATGATAACATTATGTTTCTACAGTTAGATTATTTTTGTTGATTATGTTATTTATGTTGGTTAGTAATATGTAGAATATAAGTCCCACTTCGTCAATGGTACCATGAATTGAAATATAAATCGCCAATTCATATAATCAATATACGAAGGCGTAGAAGGGCCAACAACAAAATATTTTTCAAAAACATTTGGAATTGCCACTTTGAACTGACAATTGTCACTTTGAAGTGACAATTGTCACTTTGAACTGTCAATTGTCACTTCGAAGTGACAATTGTCACCTGAAAAACATCTGGAATTGCCATTTCAAAGTGACAATTGTCACTTTGAAGTGACAATTGTCACTTTGAACTGACAATTGTCACTTCGAATTGTCACTTGAAAAACATCTGGAATTGCCATTTCAAAGTGACAATTGTCAGTTAGAAGTGACAATTGTCACTTCGAAGTGACAATTGTCAGTTCGAAGTGACAATTGTCACTTCAAAGTGACAATTGTCAGTTCGAAGTGACAATTCCAAATGATTTTGAAAAATATTTTGTTGTTGGCCCTTCTACGCCTGCGTATCAATATACAACAAATTCATAGAAATTTGTTTAAAATACCAAAATTCAACTTTTTAATTGAAATAATAATGAAGCCGGATCCACATTGAAGCAACAAAACAAAATCAATGAATAAAGCAGAAACACGACAAATGAGCAACTTTCTGAAAACAAAACGAAATGAAAGCTTGTTTTGTTTCGTGTCATCCACACCCAGAATTAGTTTTCTGTATCGGAAACTTACAAACGGTGAAAATATGCGGCATTTTTCTGCTGAAAGAGAAAAGCGAGATGGTTTTCTCATCATATCTGTTCATGTAGTAATCCTGCTTCCTGTGGTTTTTTCTAGGTTTACTTTTATTTCTCAAAAACTCAGAGTTCCATAACCAAACCATTTAGAATGGAAATATACACCGACTCCAGACTTTTTTCGTGCTTTATAAATTCTTCTTTCTCTTTGATACTGTGTGTTGATATTTTTCATTTTTCTCTCTACTTCTTCCGAAGACACATTCAGAAATTTTCCTATTTCTTTCATAGCAGCTTCATCTGAATCTTTTGTTTCACCTTGACAGAAAATATTAAATGTTTTCATTCATACTCTGTATCCCCATTCTTCCACTCCCATGCCCCGTCCAACTCGGATGCCAAAGCGTTTTCAGGTTCACTCCTCGCCCGAGAAGAAGACGGAGACGGACAGTCACACAGCGTACCTGTATGCATCCTACACACCCACCTCTATAAAATAAATTGTCAACGGAGGAGCTGCAGTTCTAGGAAGCAGGCTGTGTCTGGTGCGATCCTCAGATAAAGCCCATTAAGTACAGCTAGAGACAATACTATTTCAATGTGTCAGCGGCTGCGCAACACACGTACGTACACGCACGTATTTATATAAAAAACTATTCTCTGGTATGCGTGTTTCATTCGTCGAGATTCGGCTTGTTCTTTTTTTGAGAATGGGTGACATCTAGGTGTTACTACGATTTTATTGAATGCCACAGTTGGTTTTCAAGATACATTTCGAAGAGCACGATTCTTATTGTCAAACTAGTTACTTTACTCGTCGCAATTGCGCACACTTTTTTTGTCGCCTTTTGGTGATGTCTGCTTTTGTCGCTTTCAGGACCCAAATTCGTTTGTTATACTTTTGTTCCATCAACATTTACAAATTAAAGCGAAATATCGTAGAATGCGAATTTAAAAAAAATGCAGAATCACGTCGCTATAATTTTACTCAGACGAGAAATTGCTGCAAAAAGAGTTACTCTTTTTCAATCATTTATTGAATTTAAAATATTCCGAGAGACTTGACTTTTCACGTTCCTTTCATCCCTTCTTAGAGGACGCCATCATAGAAAATACCTTCAACAATAAAATGTTATTGAAAATATCTTGCTGAAGAAGCGTTTTTCAGTCAACCAGAATATGCATAATTGAAAAATAGATTCTTTTTTAATTTTTGAAAGCCTACGTATTCCTAATAAACATTATTGTCAAGAAAAAATTGTTGCAATTTTTATTAAATGTAAATAATAATAATATTTATTTACCAAAGTACATTATAGTATTTTTACACACACACACACACACAAAGCACATAATAGTATTTCACACAATCCGCTGACAGATTGGCAAATAAATAATAGAACCCCCCAGCTCCTTCGCAGGAAGACTGAGACTTCAGTGGGAGCTAGTGGCGAATAAGCAAATTGAGAACTCGGTTGGAAATCAGTTCCTTCTAATACTCTTATCAATAACTTATATTTATATATTTTTTCTATTTTATAAATTTTAATATAACTACATATAGATATATATATATATATATATATATATATATATATATATATATATATATATATACAGTGCGCGTCAAAATTATGGAACAAATTCGATATTTCGTAAGCCATGTACTTTTGACAAAAATTCTAAAGTAGGTCAATTTTTATTTCAAAATGTCGATTCTTTTATGTATATTCTAAAGAGGTTATGTCACTGGTTTTGACACCTGACGTAATCGGTAATTTTTTTAAATTGGAATAGATGTCTTGTGATACCTCATCTGAAAGGCCTTTCAATACTGCATTCAATGATGATAATTACTTAGATATTTTTTTACAGGGTGAACAAAAATTAATATTTTATTTCAATAAGAGAATAACTTTATATCCAACAAAATAGAATAGTTGAATAAGATGTTCGAAATACCATCCACCAGTCTCTTGACAATAAGCAAATCTACGGAAACATTCCTCTTGCACATTGCGAATAACTTCCGGAGTAATTCTGTTAATTTCGATCCTAATTCGATTTTTCAACTCTTGTAGATTTTGCGGCCTATCTACATAGACCTTCGATTTCAAATAACCCCACAAGAAAAAATCCAGGGGCGTAAGATCTGGAGATCTTAGGGGCCACTATATCGGTCCGCGTATACCAATCCACCTCCTAGGGAAACAGTTATTCAAAAACTCGCGAACATCACGTGCATAGTGCGGGAGTGCACCATCTTGTTGCAACCAAATACTTTCATTTGGTGAGTTAGGATTGTTGGCGTTTGGAAAAATATATTTATATTATTATTACATTATGATTATGAAATTCTTGTATTGTCATCGGTCCTTGATATGTGTGACAAATTTCAGATTATTCGGAAGATTGGAAGTGGGTGAATATTTACTTCCAAGATTTTATTACATTGTGAGTTATTTAGTTACAAGTAAAGATAATGAAAGCGTGTTGAAAAATGCAAAATTTTACTTTTTTGAGCCAAGGCTCTAATCCCTCAGAGTGCCCTGGCAGACTAGTGAGTCAGTGCTCTACTACACCAATGGATCCTTTCCAAATATTAATAGTTAGCTATTTCCTAGTCTGAAATGGAAACAAAAGACAATCACAAATCAATGACATAATAGGCAAGTTAGTGTCAAATAAATGTCAGTTGAAATATCAACAAATATTCTTCACAAATTCTAAGTGAAAAGGTTCTAAAAGTAAACTATGGCTACTTTAAGTGAAACCCAACGCATATAAATTTTAATTTTTATTGGATGCAGAAATAGAACCAGAACTCAGCAAGAGGTATGCGACTTGTTCAATGCGAAGTATCCAAATAGACCTATCAGTCGTTCAACAGTCAGTAAGATTGAGAAAAATTTCAGAGAAACTGGTCATGTCAAACATATTCCGAATGCTGGACGTCCTAAAATAGAAGAAAACGTGAAACTTGATGTTCTATTGGGTGTAGAGAATAATCCCCACAATACTTCACGACAAATGGCAGCAGACCTTGACATATCCCTAAGTTCTGTATCACGTATTCTAAAAGCAGAAAAGTACCATACATACAAAGTACAGCTACATCAACAACTCAATGATGATGATCCCGATCGCCGTGTGGAGTTCTGTGTAATAATGCAGGATTTGTGTAACCGCAATCCACGTTTTATAAAACAAATTCTGTTTTCCGATGAGGCTACGTTTTGCCTAAATGGTTCAGTAAATCGTCAGAATTGCAGATATTGGAGTAGGGATAATCCTCACTGGATGATGGACGGGCATACTCAATACCCTCAGAAAGTCAATGTTTGGATAGGGATAATAAACGACAGGATTATTGGCCCGTATTTTTTCGAAGGAAATCTCACAGGGGAGCGTTACTTGGAATTTTTAAGAAATGAACTCATACCTAGCCTTGCTGCTATTTTTCCAAACGCCAACAATCCTAACTCACCAAATGAAAGTATTTGGTTGCAACAAGATGGTGCACCCCCGCACTATGCACGTGATGTTCGCGAGTTTTTGAATAACAATTTTCCTAGGAGGTGGATTGGTAGACGCGGACCGATAGAGTGGCCCCCAAGATCTCCAGATCTTACGCTCCGGGATTTTTTCTTGTGGGGTTATTTGAAATCGAAGGTCTATCTAGATAGGCCGCAAAATCTACAAGAGTTGAAAAATCGAATTAGGATCGAAATTAACAGAATTACTCCGGAAGTTATTCGCAATGTGCAAGAGGAATGTGTCCGTAGATTTGCTCATTGTCAAGAGACTGGTGGATGGCATTTCGAACATCTTATTTAACTGTTCTATTTTGTTGGATAAAAAGTTATTCTCTCATTGAAATAAAATATTAATTTTAATTCACCCTGTACAAAAAAAATCTAATTAATTATTATCATTGAATGCAGTATTGAAAGGCCTTTCAGATGAGGTATCACAAGACATCTATTCCAATTTAAAAAAATTACCGATTACGTCACCATGTCAAAACCAGTGACCTAACCTCTTTAGAATATACATAAAAAAATCGGCATTTTAAAATAAAAATCGACCTATCTCAGGATTTTTGTCAAAAGTACATGGCTTGCGAAATATCGAATTTGTTCCATAATTTTGACGCGCACTGTATATATATATAGTGTCCGGCATAAAGTTCGCAGCATATGGAAAACTTTTTTATTATTGATTTCTCAAAAAAAAATCATTTGCGATAAAAACCTCTGCTTCATCCCAAACCTGAATTGCAAACACCAAAATTGAATTTTATACGACCCTATACGAGGGAGATAGAAAAGCATGCTTTGTTTTCAAAATAATATGATACCATCACTTTATTTCTCACGATAGAATCCAAGTTCAAAATCGAATGTTGATCCAGAAATTCGATCATAGCCACCTATGACCAATTTCATATTTCAACTTTTTTTTCCATTTTTTCCTCATCGCCCAACATAAGGAATATTATGCTAGACGATGGTATATTGTTAGATATGATGATATCACTCTCTGAATGTTTTCTCATATCTCCTTCCCATTGGGAAATCACATTAATTGAATTATGTTACGCAATTTCACAAAATATTGCTGCAAATAGTAAATAAAACTGAATTGTCTCCAAGGTATGATGCCAGAATGCCAATTAATTTATTTTCACAATACAAATAACATTTTGTGAAACAAATATGTCCCATGCTTCATTCTACGTGGAGTCCTCCATTCTCAATACACTTCATAGTACGGCGGTGCATTGCATCATGAACATTTCTAAGTATCTGGGGAGCTATTCCCCAAATACAATCCCTGATAGTATTCTCCAAATGACGTATATTTTGAAATGGTCTTCTTGAATATACCTTCTGTTTGAGATATCCCCATAAGAAAAAATCCAAAGGAGTGAGGTCCGGTGACCGGGCGGGCCAAGCGTTATTGGAATATCTTCCAATCCATCGATTTGGAAATGATCCGTTTAACCACCCTTTCATTTCTAGCGTAGAATGAACGGATGCACCGTCTTGTTGAAAATACATCCCAGCTCTCATGTCCAGAGGAATATCATCTAAATAATCGGAGAGAAACGTCTGCAGCATTCTTAAGTATCTTGCAGAATTCAGTGGTTGTCTGAAAAATACTGGTCCAACAATAATTTTATTAAGAATTCGGCTCCACGTTAACTTTGAATTGATATTGGTCTCTACATTGTTGATTATTCGGATCTCTCGGTTTCAAAGTGTGTATGAATTTGGGTTTATACGGATTGAATTTATTATTACCTAGAACTCTTCTCATTGATCGATTTTCTCCTCTTTGCGATAATGACATTTTTGGATTTTCAATCATAGACAGCTTAATATTCATAACAGTTTCTTCATTTTCAGTTATCGGTCGTTTATGTGTATTTTGTATTTTTTCGAAACCGATCCAGATTCCCTGAATGTTTTCAAAATTCTTGTAATTGTCGTTTTTACCTTTCATTTAAAATATTGGTAGTGTCTCTACAAGTATGATAATTGTCACCATGTTTCATTACAATTTCCACTATCTCCTGTATACTCAGTCGAGCAGCCATGATTGAATTTAAAAACTACTGAAATTACTCTACAGATTTGTGAGTTATTCTTGATGCGTCAAAAATGGTTTGTTTATCATGGTTCGTGTACGTCCTATCGAAGAGAAAACTGAAGCAATCTACATTTTTGGTGAGGCCCGTGGGAACTACCATGCAGCAGAGATAATTTTTAATGAAAAATTCCCTGACCATCCAATAACTCGAAAGTATTTGAGGGAACTGGTTGGAAAATTCAACAGAACTGGCACTGTTCATAGGGCCAGTAGAGCTGGCCGAAAATCAGTTTCGGAGGAGACGGAAGTTTGGTAATTTCCGAAATTGTGGTTAATCCCCAACAAAGTACCTCACTTATAGCAAATACGATTGACGTATCAACATCGACAAAAATATGAAGAAACACTATGACCCACAAAACCCCCCATGCTATTTGATATTTTCAAGTTGATGACCCCCCGCGTCATCTATCGGGAAAACACGATGTATTTCATTTAAAAAAGTAGCATCGGTGATATCATTCAATATCTTTTTTTTATTGTTCTACGTCGAACCGTTCAAAAGTTAACAGGGGGGGGGGGACTATAAAAAGCCGCACTGTATTTGTAAACTTGTCAGCTCAATGGAATGCTTGCCATAGAGTATCCGTGAACGAGTTCAACGAATTCTTCTCGATTGTGCAACGAGAATAATTGAAATTCCTGTGACAAAAGCTGAAGTGGAATGAACATTTATCCATTAATATACCCAAGTCATCTACATCAACCTATTCCTATGCAAGACCACACGGAAAAAAACTGATAAATGAAAGCCGTCAACAGAGATCATTAATCTGCACACGAAAGCGATTAATTATGTAATATGTGTGGTGAGATTGAATGTTGTGGTCAATATTTGAATTAATTCCACGTTTTTTCTTCCCACCTATTTCTAGTGCCTGCGATTAGAAGTCATTGTTGAACACTAATGAAAGAAAGAACCCCGCACCAAATACAAGGAAAAATGGCTCTCAGCCAATTTTGAAAGTTTTTTGGGATATTGTGGTACAAGTCACTAGAAGTTACACGTCTACTTTCGGAAATATGCATTTTTGAAAATCATAAAAATGGCTGTTTTACTAAAACCATTTCACTTATCCAAAAGTATTACTTTTTAGGTGATTAGTAACTGAATAATAGCAGTGCTGGTTTGGAGGAAGTCAAATGACATGCCAGTCAGTCGGTCGTTAAAACAAAAGAAGCCGCCTGTTATACAGGGTGGGTAAAAAATTGCGATAATTTAGTATATTTCGCCAATCTTTATCATTGGTCCCATTAGTAAGATTGAGCATTTTTCGTTGAAAATATCTTTATTGGGAGTCTCCCAAAAAAAATTCAAAATTGGCTGAGAGCCATTTTCTCATGTATTTGGTGCGGGTTCTTTGTGAAAAAAGTCCATCCATATCTCGAAGTGGAGTGGAAAGGAATGTTCCAGGAAAACTCTTAGTCATACCCCACAATGTTTATTTCCCCCTCAAATAGGGATGGTACATGTTTCGGACCTATGAAGGTCCATCATCAGCCAGAAAAAGGAGAAGAATATTCTAAAAAGAAGGGGTGACACTAATGTATGGAGTAATATTAAAATAAAACATTCAAATTCAACCAAATATGAAAGAAATAACGTTCTAATCTTCTTCCGGAATTCCTGAAAAAAATTCTTTTATTTGAAAGTGTGTTGGTTTTGAGGCTTTCTACTTCTTCATTCGGAAATGGAGAAAATATTTCAGATGTCGAAATTATAAATAGTCGAATTAATTCCATATTTTTTCTCCCTACCTATTTCGAGGGCCTCCTACATTAGACATTGTTGAACACGAATGAAAGAAATAGCGTTTTAGGCTTCTTCGGGGTTTTCCTGGAAAAATGTCTTTTTTATGGAAGTATGTTCGTTTTGAGACTTCCTACCTCTTCGTTTGATGAACAAAATTAAATTTGGAAATGGAAAGAATATTGTAAGTGTCAAAAATCACAAACAGTCGATCAATTCGGTTACATATTACACATTTTGCCCCCGATCAAGTAATATAGAGTAGATGAGAAACACCCAAATAAGCAACATATATTCATAATATTATAACTCAATTTTATTAATTAAAGACGCATTTTGAGAGGTTATATTAAGGTCAATTTTTGTTTGTGGTCCTTCTACTCAAGTCGTTAGAAAACTAAAAATATTATTCACTTGCGAGTTGTTACAGTGAATATCATATTGGAAACTTCTATTCGTTACTTCAGCTTGTTAAGAACATGTAAAAATTCCAATGTACCTACACATTGTTGAAACTTTAGGGTTGGAACAGCAACACTGCAGTACAAGTCAGTGGCAAGTTTAACCTACTGCTCGAGTTGTACTTTTATTTTCAGTTTTATAGTACCTATAGTTCCAAAAATGTATGGCAATATTGTATTGTACTGAAAACAATAAAGCCATTTTTTATTATTATTATATTTCGCCAAACATCAATACATTTTTAAAGCTTACGTTTTGACGGTTTGCGCGCGTTCATTTTGCATTACCGAGAAAAATCGGGTAGATTTGTGTTTATCAATTGTCTAGTTTTATATGAACACAATGTTTTTATGTGGTGTGCAAAAGACAATTCAAAATTAACATTATTTCTAGAATCAGTCCCCTTTCAAAATATTTTTTTTTTCATCAGGAAATTATTTTTTTTTCAAGATTTCGGAAGGGAATAATCCTAGAAAAACATGTCGCTTATGCGTATTCCTCCACATCAAATAAGCTTCAAACAATACAATCCAGAAATTTTTATCAAATATGCTACCAATCAAATTCTCCAATTTTATTGATTAATGATTTTTTGAAAATGCGTAGTGTACTGTGTCTATTTGAGAGAGTTAGACTACGAACATAGGTGTTATATATGGTCAGTATTCCAATATGTCTGTGTAAAATGGACTATAGGAAGGTGAGGAAATAAATTTGGAATATACAGGCGAATGCTTCGTATAAGCTGAACTGATTGAAACGTTTCCAATAAAGAAGTTTTAGCTAGAATAAAAATAACATGGTAACGAAGCGAAAGTGGAAATATTGTGTCCGAAAGAAATACATGAAAGCATGGAATTTTGTGGCATAGTGGACGAATTATTGAATTAAAGAAAAAAAGCATCCTCAAGTAGGAGTCGAACCCACGACCTTATGATCTCTAGCCATACGCTCTAACCAACTGAGCCATTCGAGGACATAGGAATCGACACACACTCGTGAATCCTTCCATAATTTAATTTAATGTTCATGTTAGAAATGAATCGAAGATCAAACGTACTTATCAAATGGCCGTCGAGATCCGTTACCTGTCACTCTAACATCATCGTCAATTGACGATTTCAATAGCAGATGCAGGAAGATGATCTCTAACCACTGATTAGATTTAGCCAAATATATAATGTGAAAGTCGAAATATTGTGTCCGAAAGAAATACATGAAAGAAGGGAATTTTGTGGCATAGTGGACGAATCATTAAATTAAAGAAAAAAAGCATCCTCAAGTGGGAGTCGAACCCACGACCTCATGATCTCTAGCCATACGCTCTAACCAACTGAGCCTTTTTTTAGAGCTCCGTTACTAAGAACGGCTAAAGAAAATTTAACATTACTTTGGTAGGTCCCTGCAAAATATTTAATTCCCATGTTAGAAAATTAATGTACATACCCAAAGCTACTGGAATTCACGTCAACATCATGCATAAAATATAACGGAGTTTTTCTATGTCTTATAAAAAGGGTGAAAAGCTCTGGTGATGATTTTTGTAAAAGATGGGAAAGAAACCAAAATCGCGATTGGAAAAACCACGTCATTTTTTGTTACAGGCACGAAATTATCCTTCAGATTGCCAATCCAGTTTCGCTTTATCGAACGAAAAGTGCGCCGAATAAATGATCGTTTAAAAAAACTAAAAAACACGCTTTTTATAAAAAACCGAGCTAAAAAATAAAAAAATAATAGTTTAAAAAAACTAAAACAAACGCTTTCATAGAAAACCAAACTAAAAAAATTGAAAATAAATTTTAATAAATTTGAATCAAGAATAGTGTGAAAAAAATTAATAAATATAAATTAATAATAATGTGAATAAGAAATTTTTTTATTTTATTAAAAAAAAGCGTGGGGTGCTTTTTGAGATACAGATTGAGCACCCCACGCTTTTTTTTAAATAAAATATATTTTTTTCTCATTTACATTATTATTAATTTATATTCATTAAAAAAATGTACACTATTCTTAATTCAAATTTATTAAAATTCATTCTCTATTTTTTTAGTTTGGTTTTCTATAAAAGCGTATTTTTTAGTTTTTTTAAACTATTATTTATTAATTTTTCAGTTCGGTTTTTTATAAAAAGCGTGTTTTCTAGTTTTTTTTAAACTATTATTTATTTTCTAATTTTCAGTTTGGTTTATTTATAAAAGCGTGTTTTTTAATTTTTTTAAACTATTATTTGTTCTAATCTACTATTAATTCCGTGATTACTATTAGTAACTGTAATTATTTTCCAAATCATTAATATGTACAGCTGTATTAATAGTCAAATCTCGATTTTAGAAGTTATTCAATGATTTTGACGTTGTCAGTATTTACAGTGAGCCGCCATCTTGTATTTTCCAATTTTCACGAAAGGATCATGATATTCGACTCCAAAAACCCCCACATACCAACTTTGAATAGAATCGGACGATAATCACAAATCTCGTCCACCATTTTGGAGCCCCATCTGAATTTTTCAATTTTCAAAAAATCATAATTCGACCAAAACCCCATACCAATTTTGAAGAATCGGACCATAATCACAAACTCGTCCCCATTTGGAGCCGCCATTGTTTTTAAACAGTCCGACCACGAAAACCCTCAGATACCAATTTTGAAGCGAATCGGACCATAATCACGAAACTCGTCCGCCATATTGGAGCCGCCATTTTGTTTTTTTTTCACACAAAAATTTCCCAATGCATTTTTACCGAAATTATGTATACCTGCCACATTTCAAATCATTCGGACGTCCGGAAGTGGGTGAAAATCATGTCCAAAGGAGTCGGTTACAAACAAACAAACAAACATACAATTGAAGCTAATATAAAGCGTGTAACAAAAACCACGCCTTTCTTAATGGACTTTTTCGTCTAGTTTTGGCATAAATTTGATACCTATAAAAGGAACGATGAGGCTTGTTCCTGTTGTGCTTCCGTGAGGCTTGTTCCAGTAACTTCGTAGCGAAAGTAGTGTGAAAAGAGTAATAATTAGTAAAGAGTGATCCAGAAGCGTTGAGGTATCCGTAAGTGGCAATTGTGAGTAAATGATATTTGAGCTTGGTTTATCCGTGTGCTGAAGCACCCGAAGTTTATTATTTGTGCATTTATTATTATTTCATTTTGTTCAATAATTTGCCGGGAATTAAAAAATTATTGTTTGAATTATTATTATTTCATTCGGCATGTAAATATCATTTCTGCATTATTATTATTTCATTCGTTACATTATTTACCATGGCATCTGAATTTTATTTCTGCATTAATATTATTTTCTTTATTCGATCATTTGCCGTGAATAATTTGGTCAGAAGACTACAGTGTGAATATTGGTTTATTTTGATTTGTTGAAAATATAAACAGGATGTTCATAAAATCAGATGTGGAATCATCTGCGACTGAAAGATAAACTTTAGTCACTATCTTCCATCGGCAAGATAACCTCTTGTGGAGTATTCATGTTGAAAAGGGAAACATTCTCAATTGAATATTGATAGAAAGATTTTTCTGTGAATTGAAAAATCCACGATTAAAATGAAGTTATTTTTTGTGAATGTCTAACAGAAAACAACTACTTCCCCGGCTGAAGCCACGCTGGACATTGAACTACATCTGATAGATATTCTGAAAAGGCCCTAACTCAAAAGAAAAAATCTGAAATTGAAAATTTGCATTTTCATTCAGATAGTTATTTGATTTTCTATTCCAGTCTTAATCTTTCTATCAATATTCAATTGAGAATGTTTCCCTGGTTTATTTTATTCTTAATTGATACAATCGAAATTCTCTCGAAATCGGTTGACTGCTAAATTTGCTGCAATACGAATATTTGGTGATTTTATGAGTATTGCCCATTATATTTCTTTTTCTTTTGGTATCTACACAGTTCAGCTCAGGGTAATAGTGAAAGCCTAGTAATTTGGTGTTTGGGGGTTGAGGTCAACCCTATATGATTCATTTCGTCTGCCAATATATATTTTTTTCTCTCTTAAACAAACATTTGTGTCCTCGTGGAAAAGTCATCATTCAAAGCTCTTGCAGGTCAAGGGAAATGTTTCAGAAGTAGTTTACATATTTTTTCGTCCTTATAATATTTGTTAAGTTATGTTCTCAGTTGTTTGAGTTCAGGGAAAACGCCGAATACAAAGAATTGACGCGAAAGTTTACATCACTTCAATTAGTGAATCTCAGTTTTCCATTGTCTTGTGTTCAGGAAAAACGCCGAATTCAAGCCACAGACGTACCACCGAATTACATAACAACAATTCTTTTTTAGAACAGGGTCGATAATTTTTGAAACCAAAAAAAATTATAGTAGAATGAAACTCATTGCAAAAGGAAGAGAATATAACAGAAATGAAAGGAAAAATAATTTACGGGCGATCTGAGGTCGGAAAGTGGAAGGGGGTGAGTTTTTAAGGGTAAAAAACTGTTTATCTCGATTTCCGGCAAAACTACAAGTCTTATGGAAAAAAGTTGAATGGCAAAGTTGTAGGTAATAAAAAGATCTACAACTTTGGTACCCACACTTTTTTCACATAATCTCAAAATTTATGTGAAAAATTCAAATAACCAAGTTTGTGGTTTTTTATTTTTACCTTTTACAAAAAAAAAATTTCACGAAATTTGGTGAAAACTTACTTTTTTATGTCCCAAACACACTGTAATTTTTTTTATTTGAAATATTTATTTTTCCACCTTATTTTGACTTAATATCGAAAAAGCACCCTAATTTTCAATCAGAAATTCTCCCGTCAAAATACCAGGTTATTTAAAGAAGTCGGTGAGCTTTTTGTTCGTTGAAATCTCTACTTTCTGATAGTGTGAAAAATATATACTATGGTAAGTATATACTATACTATATACTATACTATATCCTATATACTATACTATGGTGAATGTTCTCAGAAAATGAAAAGAAATAACAGGTAGTAAGGCCCAGACCCTCCTAGCCCCTTCACCACTTCTCTATGAAATACCTTTTGATGGGCTTAAATTTTCCGTAGTCACTCAGGTATATAAGTTATCTTGGAATAGCAATAAATAGGCATCTACGCATATAATTTAGAGAAGATTCTACAACTTTCTCAAAATATTGTAGATGTCTTATTAAATTCGGATTCGAGTTTTTTTCGTTTCTTTCCATTTTCTGTCACAGTAATGTACTTTTTTTTTATACCATCAGAAAGTAGAGATTTCAACGAACAAAATGCCCACCAACTTTTTTAAAAAAGCTGATATTTTGACGGGAGAATTTTCGATTGAAAATTAGGGTGCTTTTTCGATATTAAGTCAAAATAAGGTAAAAAAATTAATATTTTAAATCAAAAAAATCACAGTGTGTTTGAAACTTGTGAGAGGAGGTTTTCACCAAATTTCGTGAGAAAAAAAAATTGTTGTAGAAGATAAAAATAAAAAACCAAAAACTTGGTTATTTGAATTTTTACATAAATTTTGAGGTTATTTGAAAAAAGTATGGATACAAAAGTTGTAGATTTTTTTATTACCTACAACTTTGTCTCCTGAGTTTTTTCAATAGGACTCGTAGTTTTGCCGGAAATCGAGATAAACCGTTTTTACCCTTAAAAACTCATCCCCTTCCATTTCTCGACCTCAGATCGCCCGTAAATTATTTTTCCTTTCATTTTTGTTATATTCTCTTCCTTTTCCAATAGGTTCCATCCTATTATTATTTTTTTCACTTTTTACCATTTTCAAAGGCTTCAGCACTGGTCTATTTCCCCGCTGTTCTAATTCAGAAACTAACCAAATTTGAACAACGGCCGCGAGCTCTTGAAAATTTTATTTTTAACGAATTAAAAGAGTCCCAGAAGAAAATACGAGCAGAGCAAAAGTTTACGAACAAACAAAGACATTTCTGACTGCCTGTCTCTATGGGAGACATAAAAGCAATCGGCGTTTAGTATCCAAAAATTGTACTCAAAGCCTACATTATTTTGTAAATTTTGTCAAAAATTGTCAAAATAACAGACCCCTGAACCACTATAAAATCTGGCGCCCAAAATTTGAAATAGAGAAAGGAAAATATTTCCTGCATAATATTCTGGTGTCATAAATAACGTGACTTTCTAGGGGTTTAAGGGCTAGTATAACAGAGCCTAGAAAAATCGTCACAACACCATTATCAGAATCAACACAGTGATTATAACAGAATTGATACCAGATAGAAATATGGAAGGAATACTAGGTATGGTACAAAACATTGAAAACTGTATTTGCGTTGAATTTATTGCATGAGTTGCGCGAATCGTTTCAGAACACCCGGTCTAGTATTGATTGAAAGTTATTTTTCGTGGAGAAATATTGGTTCTCGACATGGTTTTCCTGGCTTTTTACCATCCACAATCTGAAAATTAAAATATTAAATATATATCAAGTGTAGAATAGTAAATGAATTGATTGGCTAACAAAAAATTAATCATTTGGTAAACGCAGTAACTTATCGTATTTTTTCTTTTCCAGATTTGAAAGGTAAAAAACCCGGAAAACCATGTCGAGAACCCGCTCTAGGTACTACTACTCCCAATCTGTTCATTATATAAATACCACTCGATCCATAACTCATTTTTTTCTAAAGATCCCTCATCATCGAACCTATTAGATTTTAATGAAACCGTTAATTATATCGGACGAAAATTGATGATTTAGCGGAATATTAAAGTGTCTGCGTTAAAAGCGTCCAATTGTTCGAAAGTGAAGTTTCCTTCTCAGGTGGAGCTCCCCACGGGGAGCACCACGTGGGGTGCCGCAGCCACCGTAGTGCCAGTCTCTTCGACAAATTGTAATTTATCGAAGGCACCCGCTCGTATTTTACGGCGAGTTTTTCTCGAAATAAATTCGGCCGTTTTTGTGTGGGCCCGTCATTCCCGACGACAAGGGAAAAGAGGGCCCGGGTATGAAGATTTCTTCGGGCATCGCAGTCCGTCCCGTCGCTTAACGATGTTGTGGGAATCGGAGATCGACGGAAGGTCGGAATTGTTTTACATTTTAATGGTGTTCTTAGGATTTCGGAGTTGCGGGTGAGAGCTACTTGTATGAACACATTCTGTTCTATGATACTATATAGAACTGAATGATAATTATGGTAAGTTTTTCGAACCATTTCGTTGCAACAAAATGTTAATTAGAAAATTATTTTCGCACTATATATATATATATATTACGAGTTTTTTCTGTGTTGTTGACATAAATAAATAAATAAATAACCTATATCATTGTATTGATCTATTGGCTGAATAAATATTCTATTCTATCAGGGAAACCATGGTGTTGGAGTCATACTATATATACTGAAAAAAGTGCGAAAATAATTTTCTGATTAACATTTTGTTGCAACGAAATGGTTCGAAAAACTGACCATCATTATCATTCAGTTCTATATAGTATCATAGAACTGAATTTTCATCAATAGCTCTACCAACTCGAAATAAAACCCATATCTTAAAACCATTCCGACTCTGATATAGGTTATTTATATATATAGTATGACTACAACACCATGGTTTCTCTGATAGAATAGAATATTTATTCAGCCAATAGATCAATACAATGATATAGGTTATTTATTTATTTATGTCAACAACACAGAAAAAACTCGTAATATATATATATATATATATATTGTTATGTTAGGAAGGACCAATAATATATTTTAAAGAAGAAAAAGAAATAATTTCTTAAAAAAACCACAAAAATAAGAAATACTTAATAGTTAGTAGTTCATGAGAAATTGTTTTAAATTTTTTTTGAGATTCTATGTCCTTTATGAAGCCTCTGTATAATATTGATAGGTGAAAATATGCAAATACTATAATGCAATCATTTTCATACATTGTCAAAATGATTACAACCTACAATTGTTTAAAATACAACAAAAAAGTCTAGATTCACAAAATCATTCTGAATTAAATGTGATCAACAAAATGATGAGCTTGAAACATACAGTGTATGAAATTGTATCAAAATAAAAATAGCCAATGGGAGAACAAGAAACTTCTTGATGACAATAGGCAATCAGGGAACAGAGATGGTGAAATAAAAGATTTGAAATTGTGGAAACGTAAGAACTGAAAAACGTCAAAAATAATTATCATCAAATATTGTATTTAGTTTATAAGTAATGTAAAATATATTAGTTCATAAGTTTTCTCAAATAACACCAAAATAGTGAAAGTTCGACAAGAAAGTGCGCGATTTTGAAAATTCAAATAAAAATGACAAAACAGAAATGGTATCCAGGGAATGAAAAAACAAAGCAGAAGGAGATTAAAAAATTTTAGAACGAATCCAGGTACAAAATTTCACAAAAAAAGGAAATTGAATATTTTTACGAATGACAAGGTAGTTTGCCAAAAATAACAAAGCAATTCAACTTCTGGATAATTCGGCACAAAATAAATAGCATAAAAGAAGATTACCTTTTTGGACTCCACATAAAAACTTGTCCAAACTGATTTCGAGGATTTTGGATGGTTCCTTTGCAAATGGAGAGTCCCTGAGAGGAGTGGATGAAGCAGGATTTCAGATTATTGGCAGGTATTGCATCAGCGACAGTTCAAGCTCCAGGTATGAACTTTTTTAGTGCACATCACAAACTGAATCACTTCACAACGTAATTTGTATATCTGAAGAACTCTATTTTATTTTGGTATTGAACTTTAAAATAATTCTTCCAAGTCAAAAGAAAAAAGTGAGGTTATATACAATATCCAACACTGTTTCTGATTATTCTATGAAAATTTGTCAATTGCCTATAGTTATAAGTTATTTATCGCAGGCCAGGTTAATATAAGTTTTCCTGAATAAAGGAAATAATTATTTTTGATCATTTCTGGTTTATTTTCCACAATGATATGATCATATGACAAACACTGAACTGAAATAGTTCGAATGACATCAAGACAAGGCAGTGGCTCTATTGCCAGTTCCGACTCCTGAGGCGAAGGCGTACCAACTGAGTTAGTCGTGGTAAGAAAGGGTAATAACAATTGGCAGCAACGTGGCGAGAAAACAGTGATGTTAGCTAGCAATTATTATTTCATAACAATTAGCTATTTTCATATCACAATATAACAATTGGCTTCCCATCGCGGAGCTGAATTCTTATTTCATTGTAGAGGTATATCGAAATCAAAATATTTATACAGGGAGAAAATATTTGTGGGGCAATAACAATAACGTGGGGAAAAATTAACAACAATTATTATTTAAAAACACCAATTATCAAAACATAACAATATATATATATATATATATATATAGGGTGAGTCAGAATAAAACCGACAAACTCCGACTACACATTCCTTTCGAGGTGGAAAGTTGCTATCAAGGTATGTCCTAAAATGGATCCCCTCTGAGATACAGGGTGTCGAAAGTACGAAAAAAATTTAGATTCAATTTGTTTTCTCCAAAATTTCTGAAATAAAAAATTTTAAACTTGGTACACTAATCAAGGTTTATCAAGGTGCTAATTTGAAGTAATAGTCTTTATTTTCGTAAATCAGTGGCGTAGTTACGATGGTATGTGGTCATATGTTCCTTCATATTTTCTTGGGACAAGTGAATGGACAAATGAGCGTTGACATCAGTTCGGCTCATCGATAATCAACCCAAAAGTCATAACATTCCATGTGCCTAAAAGTGGAGGTTTCTGAGATACGAAAAAAAACTGAAGATATGTCCTTAGTAGAGACATAATTTCCTATGTACAATAATCGCATAATGCTAATTTCTTACAACATATCGGAATATGTGTCAACCTCCTGAACATTTTTTAATGTTGGGATAATCGGGAACATAGTTCGGGTGAGTCAGAATAAAACCGATAACTCAATTTTTTCATTCATCATATTATTTTATCGCATCGATGTCGCGGATTCACTGATATGTTACCATACTTTCTTGCATATGATTGTTTTGACACATCAACTGACAAACAAACCCAACCTCAAATTCATAATACTCGACTTAGATAAGAGTTGAGGTCTGAAATAATTTTTGCAAAAAACTGAAGATAAATACTCTTAATTTGTTGAAGTTTATGTTTCAGTATAATTATCAAAGACATTTCTGATTGAATTATCTAGGAAAATATTATTCAATCAACATGTTTTTGATGAAGAAAAACAATTATTGTGAATTAATATCTACTTAAATGATTTCTTTCGATTCGTCATAACGAAGCCTTTCATGCTAGTTTATGGTAGGCTGTTCAGTACACCACTGATCAACGCATAAAACATAAACGTAATTTGGAGCTATAAATGAAACGTAGCCTTTTTTCATTGTTTCCGGTAGAAACACACTGATATATCGATACTTACATTAGAAATAATTGACAGTAACCCAAAACAGTTTGTATCATTGTCAAGTGATCTGTCATCATTTCAGTCAGTGAACATCGTTTCAAAATGGATTATTCATTTGAAGAATATATAGATATGCATTTTGTTTATGGTGAAACAGGGGGAAATGTCAGAGCCGCAGCTGAATTATATCAACATAAATATCCAAACAGACATCATCCACATTCCACTACTTTTATAGCTGTGCATCGACGATTGAAGGAAACGGGGTCCTTTAAATTCAGTAAACACCATTGTGGTGCGAATGGAACAAGAAAGGATAATGTTACGGAAAAACAAATTCTTGAACGATTGGCAGCAGATGTTATTCTCAATCGCCTCAGTATGAGTATACTCTACTACTTACAATGAATGGTGCACAAAAATTGATTTTACCCTGAATATTGATTATATCTGATTCAAATATCTATGGACATAATCCTCTAATGTGTATATGTGATAGTCAACATGAGGAACGCACGAAAAATCACTTGGATAAGCTTCAATGAGAAAACTTTAACATATAATTGATACTATGCAATTTCTCAGACTGAAGTTACTGACTAGTCAATTGCCAGTACTATTACTAAATAACTGAATAATAACGCAACCAGAAGAATTAATATAAATATATCAATATAAACAAGTGGAAATGGCAATGGGTCGTCAATAATAAAAAACGCCTAGACATAAGAAATCTTCGATATTTGCTGGTCTTGATCATCATTTTGGTTAATATATTCTGAATTATATGATTTCTAGAGTGTATCTTCTAGTCACATATGATTCCACATCCAATTCGAGCGTTAGAGAACTCGGGATTCAGAGGTTATGGTGCTAAATTTATTTTAAAGCTATTTGAGTTCTAGAAAGCAAGTTGTTAGAGTGGGGGATAAAATAAGTCAAAAACTAGACACTGAATATGGAGTTCCACAAGGAACGGTCTTGGGACCAACATTATTCAATCTTTACCTTAATGACTCATTCATTTCGAAAATAAGTGGAGAAATAATAGGTTTTGCAGACGACACTGCTGTTTTATATGAAGCAGATACTTGGTCAAATCTAAGGAAGAAAGTAGAGAAAGACCTCAAGGTAATGAAAGACTGGTTTGATCACAAACTCCTTACCATGAATCTCAAAAAAAAAACTGCCTTCTAGCTGTAATGTTGCCGGCATGACAAATATGCAACAGATCAAAATAAACATAAACGAAAGGACACATGGTATCCAATCAGTGGAAGAAATCAAATACCTAGGAGTATATCTAGATCGGCATCTAAGATGGGATAGACATATCAACTACGTCATAAAAAAATTACAAAATATAATATTTACCCTGAAACACATGAAAGAGTACTTACCAACGGAAAACTTGAAAACCTTGTATTTGGCCCTTGTAGAGAGTCATCTCAGATACGGAATACAGGCATGGGGCGCAGCTGCGCGTACATACATCAATCCACTCGGAATTCTACAAAAAAGATTTCTGAAAATAGGTATGTCAAAACCGCGTAGATATTCTACTGACTGTACAGTACATCACAGATTATGGATATTCGTCAGCTTTTCTTTTTCAATACGTGTATAACATATCATTTCAGTATAGATAAAGCACCTCACCCCTCTCATCAGTATATGACTCGAGGGCGCCAACTACTAACACACCCATTATTGAAAAAATCACTGTCACAGAGGAGCTACTCCTTTATTGGCACTAAAATGAATAAAACCATCTCTGAAAGCATAAAACCTATTACCAACAAAAAACCATTCAAAACGTATCTGAACAAGTTCTTACTACAGACTCCCAGAACATTTTTCATTACCATGATAGAATCCAATGGTTGATCAAAAGAAAAATAGATAACTGTACCTTATGCTTTACACATTAAATTGTATTCTTATTTCATTTTATTCTATTGTATCTCATAGTATTTAACTATGGGTCTTTGTGTTTTATTGTATTTTTATTACTGTATTTTATTATATATCATGTATTTAATATTTTAGTATTTAACTAGATCTCATCATTCATTCTTTTTTTATTGGAACTTATGTATCTTATCTGTTTTGTTTATATTTATCTGTATTTTTTATATATTTATCTGTATTTTTATATATTTTCTTTATGGGAAACAACTAATCCTTTCTACTTTATTCACCCCTAACATGTAGCCTTTTAGCTGTATTTATTTATCCTGAATAAAGTTATATTATTAATTCAATAAACTTACACTGGGCGATTTTTCCGTTGTGATGATCCAGTTTCTTCAACGAGGAGTATATTCATTCCCCAGATGATCCTAACAATCGATAAGGTGTCCTATCATTTCTATGATAATCCATTGAAACGCCACTGCAGTAGAGGCGATCGCGGCCCGATTGCCGTAATGGTTCAATTTTTAACACCGCAGGACACCCATTCAGCGAACAAAGGTACGATTATACTACAGACCAAAACACAAAGATCCTAATACATATATATTAAAATCCTAGATGTTTATTTTCTTCCAGTTCACACGCTGCATTGCCTGTTCATTATCTTTAAGTAGCTCAAGATTTATTATCGATTTTTCCCCTTTTAACTACCAAATTGAATACGATTCTCTATCTTGATGTTCCTTTGTTTATCAATAAGAACCCTCTCTGTGTTGGTGTGTGTAGACTGGCTCTCGAACACGATTTTCTGCAAGTTCATGCTATCGAATATCGGGGGACGTGGTGGAGTACACTAGGGTATGGTGGTTCTTGTTTTATCGGATTGTTCTCACAACTTGTACCGTGCGATTGGTGTTCCTTCGATAAGTTCGGAATTTATTGACAAAATATTACTAGTCGCTTACTTTCTTTATATTTTTCATTAAATAGTGTTCTTAATTTAACTTTTACGCATCGAAGTGTTACAAGTGCTATGTTATTTTACCACTTGTCTTTTTAAAAAAAGAATTACTTAGAAAAAAATATAGTTCTTGAAATCATACTTATTGCCGAGCGGATGCGAAACCAAATTCTCTTCGGAAGATTTGATAAAGAATCACCAAAATAATTTTTTCTATGACCGTGCGTTTTTACCCACATTCCTGCACTCATTTGAGTTTTGAAAGTGTTACTTTCCCGCACTAGTGTCAATTTTGACGTTATTATATACATTTCATTGATTTCACGTGTAGTTATTACTATTCTTACTAATTTAGGTTTTGATATTAAATATTACCTAGATTTTTTTCTTGCTTCTCTATTTTTTATTTATTGCAATAAAATAAAAATTGGGATACTTTTATATAACAATGTTTTTCAATTAATCCACATAACAATTGAACTAAGCTGTGTCAGGTGGTTTAGTATGGCACCCAAAGATTTGCTGTGATAACCAAGGTATATCATCAAGACGTCAAAGTTTCAAGACCAAGCGTCGTCAAAGTGACAGATAGTTAGATGCCGGCAGAGATCGCTACCTATTTACGCCTACCTAACCCAGAACGTTACACAGGTCACAGTTTCAGGCATTCTTCGGCAACGTTTCTAGCAGATTCAGGCGAAGGGATAACCAACATAAAACGTCTTGGGGGCTGGAAGTCAACTGCTGAAGATTACTTGGAGGACTTCGAAGAACAGAAGAAAACCATCTCAAATAAAATTATTTCATGTACTAACAACTAGCAACCGATGCCGTCTCCGACGTCGTCACCTTCATGCACTTTGCAATCTACCGGTGTTACTCTGAACAGCCAGCTACCCAACAACTCCGCTGGACCGGCTATTCTTACTCATTTGTAGAATGCAACAAGTTGTGTTTTTAATATTAGTATTCATAATAATCAGTAGATTTTCATTTAAAGTTTTGTATGTTGAAATAATATATATATATATATATATATATATATACAGTGTGACCCATTTAAAATGGAACCACCCCTGTAAAATAGGCATTTTTCAGTCATTCTCAAAAAATTTTTTTTTAGAAAATTAAGCATTGAAATCTGTATCTTGACACAAATTTCCATAACTTTTGTTTCATTTCCAAGGCACTCTATGGTTTTTTTTCTTCGTTAAAAACGGCAAAAAATTATTAGGCAATTTTTGTTTTGAAATTTGACTACACCACTGGATTCTTAGACGTTATAAATGGAAACCCTGGAAATTTCATAAGAAAATATTGGTTAACAACGAAGTTACAACAACTTTAATTTTGGAAACAGAGTATTTGATATTAATTTTCATTCAGATTATAGACCTATTTAAAATCTGGCAACACTGCCTATACAAAGTAGAACACCAGTGAATTTGTTCAGCAAAAGTCCGAAGTCAATAGCTCATTCCGTTCTACAGTTATAACTCCTGAAAGTATGGTAATGTGAGCGATTTCTGGTGGAAGCGATTTTGTAATAAAAATCTAACTACGCCACTGGACTTGTGAATTTTATTCCCTTAAAATCATTTATTTAAGTTTATGTTATAAGTGTATTCGAAAATAACAGAAAATTAAATATTCATTTTCAAGTTATGCAGTTTTCAATAGCCGATAAAAACGAAATGAACCGAATCAAGTTTTAAAGTATCAAAATTATTTATTCAATAATAAAACAGAAAGCAGGACAAAAAAATGTTCCTTTTTTATTCTGCAAAACTCAACTGAAACAAGCTTTAAGAGAAGGTATCAATAATTTGAGGAAAGCTGAACTAATACATTGGGCATAGGTATTGTACTAAATCAATAGTAGGCTGTGATTTAGTACACCACAAATCGCTCACATTACCATACTTTCAATAGTTATAACTGTTGAACGGAATGAGCTATTGACTTCGCTGTACAAATTCACTCGTACTCTACTTTGTATCGGCAGTGTTGCCAGATTTCAAATATGTCTGCAATCTAAATAAAAATTATAATCAAATAGTTTGTTTCCAAAATTGAAGTTGTTGTAACTTCGTTGTTAACCAATATTTTTCTATGAAATTTTGATGGTTGCCATTTATAACGACTACGAATCCAGTGAAGTAGTTAAATTTGAAAAAAGAAATTGTCTAATAAACTTTTGCCGTTTTTGACGGAGAAAAAAAACCATAGAGTGCCTTGGAAATGAAACTAAAGTCATGAAAATTTGTGTCAAGATACAGTTTTTGATGCTTAATAATAGAAAAAAATATTTTTGAGATTGACTGAAAAATGCGTATTCTACAGGGGTGGTTCCATTTTAAATGGGTCACACTATTATATATATATATATATATATATATATATATATATATATATATATATATATATATATATATATATATATATATATATATATATATATCTATTTAAATTTATATGCGGTCGTAGAAAAGATAAAGTTCCCAATTCATGCGTAAAAGGACTCTCCGCACTTGACTGCTTGCCCGAACTCCGCTCTGCGTCGTTCGGGTCAACGACAGTCACGTGCGGGAAAGTATTACTTTCCGCACTTGTCAGGAAAATAACTATTCCTTACCGAAGATTCTGTCTGTTGAAGATCTCTGGACCATCTCGTGACTGGAATACATCTGGATACTTGGTACTAGTACTTTTTTTTTAGGTTCCCAATTTCTAAAAAGACTGATTAAATTCTTTTGAGACCTGTACTTTTACACTGAATATGGTTCAGACTTCTTTTTCTTATAACATTCCCTCTCTCATTCATTCGAATGAAAATACTGATAAAGCATTGGAATAGTTGAATGAATTATCTGTGGTTTGGTCCCTCATCTAATTAATAAGTTGTCAGAAAGAATATACATGCGAGAAATCTGAGTGTTTAAATAGTAATTCAATTCACTTTATTGATCCCAAGAAACATTTCTGTTTATGAAGGGATTTAAGAAAAATTACATTAATAAACCTAAACTAATTTATCAAATTAAAGAAATCAAAAGCTGTCAAATTTGTAGTACTGATAAAGAATCATATTATTCATTGAGGATATAATATTTTTTGAGGGGTATGCTTGAATTTGCTTTGAGTTTTTATTTCCTTCAACTCCCCCACAATACTATGAACGACAGAAACAACATTAATACCCATGCGCAAATAAAGATCACCCTAGTCAAAACAAACACTAATAACACAACCACGTCACATCCACCAGGCTCGGCTCAACCAATCAAACCACAAGTCCGACATTCCCAAATCGAGCGAATTACGCAAAATTATAAACAACAACCTAAAGTCCAGAAATCATGTAGGTACCTACATGAAAAAAACCCAAGACACCCATACAAACAAAATGTTTTTAAAATGAAGTGTGGTACTAAGCAGTCCTCTATACTCGGATTGCCACATACAGGTGCCAGTTGGAATCTAAATCCCAAGAAAAACTTAACAAATAAAGTATAATTAAGATTCAAGAACTAAATATTAGGGTGGGCAGCAAAAGAAAAAGTGTACTCTTTAAAGTTTGTCCAAGCTTTCCGAATGTTTTATTCCATCTTCAGAGACACTACAATGAAGAAAATTTACAATATTTGTGTCCTAAGGATCTTAGGGTACTAAAGAACTTACAGCTTTGTTGAGATTAGTTCCTCAGTTGTTCATGAATCTTCTTCAGAGCGCATTATACGACTTTTTAATTATGAAAACGCAAACTATAAAATTTTAAAAGTAATTTAAAATATAGGGTAGAGGAACATGTGTGTCTTGAAAAAGTACAATAAGTTATAAAGTGTGGGAAAATGTATTCTACTTGTCATATGCTTTGACAACAAGTGATACTAACCTAAGGTAGTACCAACTGTTGATAAAGGGGGTTACCAAGAATTGATCTCAGAGTTTATAGTAATTCTTGTTGTTCAACTGAAGGTTGGACTAAATTGATGATTTATTAATAATTCTAATTGAGATCAATTTGGTTTGAAGAAAATTCGGTAACAAAATCCACGTAGGCTTTGTTTTATTCATACTATTTTTTCCTGTGATATAGAAGCCATTTTTCTAGTATATAAAAACTTGAATTTATTTTTTGTTACAACTGACACCAGTCTGCCTATTGGCAGTAAAATATTCAGCCAAATTATGATATTATATATATGAATATCAAAAATATATTATTAATATCTCATCTGTTTTTCTTCGGTAGAAGTTTGTGAATTTCCATCCAAGTTCGTGAATGAAAGTCAACACCCAAAAATATAGGTTTTCAAATCTTTGTCTAGGGGTACTTTCTTCAACTTCGATTTTTCATTGATCATAAGGTTTCTATGGTCCATACGATACACATACTCTCTTGGGATTATTTGTACATGACACCTTCAGTTGGTGAAAATAACGTGTTACCAAACAAATGATTTAGAGTGAGATTGAGAGGCCCGAAAATAAAATAAAAATTCGGTTTCGCCAATTCGCACACTGAAATTAGATTTCTGTTCCCTTACCTTTGGTGGAAGGTGGCCTCAAAGTAAGAAGTGCTTCAAAAGTTATTTCTGAGATTATTAACTAAACGAGACTCGAATTTGTGGTTATTTACAGATCCATCCAAGATGATGTCACCACAAAAACTTAAAATTTCTTGTGTGATCTCAAAACGTCAATAGCAATCGACACTTCCAATTCAATATATTTCAGATCTTCGCACCGGTGGCAGCACCTTACGGGGCAGCAGCAAATTCGAATATTCGCATTAGGTTTATTGAATTATTTATACAGAGTGGATTAGCTAGATTATTTTGATGAGAACGTAATTTGAAATAAATTCGAAATTTATTTCTGTGGCGATTTAAACACTATAGTGTAAGCGAAAATGCAGCAAGCGATTGTTTATCAATGACACATTCGTCACATACTTAAAATATTAGTGTTTATTGTTCCTGAAATAAGTATTCCAAGAGAATATTCCAAAGGAAACGTGTGCTGTCACTACAAAATTTCAAATTATCTATTTTTCATCGCGTTATTTTCTGAATTAAGGTAGTTGTCCTGCTACAAACAGTGTAAAAAATTAGGCTCGATTGTAGCGCGACGGATATATGTGCAAACGGTGAATTCGAAGGAAATTTTTTAAGAGCACTGTACACTCAGAAACGCAACTAGCATGCGTGATTCAGCGAATAAGCCATGACTGGACTGTTGGCAACGTCGCAATCCAACGATACGATCGCTCGAATTTAGTTTTTCAAGCTACTGTTATGAACAGGCAGTCAAAGTTATGAATCGATTTCGTGCAAAAAATGGTAGGTTAGCTAAAGAAAAAGTTGAAAAAATAAAAATAAATTGTCGGTGTTAAGAAAATCGAAGGAGGAAAAGTCAGGAGGATGTAACATATCAACCAAACGTTGGAATTAACGAATCAAGAGCATCATCACTATCATTAAAAAACATCGAATCAATATCAATAAATTATTCCATAGATTATTTTGATTAAGAAACATCTGGATTGTGCATGACTGATGACATTTTACAAATCGCCGCCAAATGTGAAAATAGAGAATTGAATATATATGTTTTCCCTACGAAGCAGATCAATCCTGTGGCGACAATTATATTTGAATGATGTACAAGTCGATTCACCATCTTTTCATTGGTAAAGAGTCAGAATTATCAACATGCATGAAATCATATGAAGAATGTATTTCAGAGCGACTTGAGAACGAAATAATATCTTGTAATTTACCTAATTTAAGTGCCTTAAAAAATGTTATATCACGGGATTTATTGAAAAAAATTGGGCAACAAAATATAACAAACGATTTTCTGAAACAAATGTATCACGATGAAGAAGAAGAAGCTGTGAATCACCCAACTGAAAAATTGGAGAATGGAAAACCTAGAGTTACTAAAAATAGGAAAGCATTAACTAAAATCATTGATGATTTAAAAATAAATGTTTAGTCAATCAAGTGATTTTTTAGTATAATAGTTAAAAATAAATAATATTACATTATTTGTTGTTTAGATTTTTTGTAGATTTATACGTTATATTTTATTAGCCTGTTAGAAATCTGAATCATTTTTGTTTATGTTCAAAAATATACAAATGTATAAATAGAATAAAGTTTATGCAGTGTTGTTTGCCGTTACTCGCTAAAACTACATTTTATTTTATATCTATGCATTCCAAAACATAATTCAATTCAAAACAGCAAGTCCCTCGCGCTCTCGCTTATTTGAATCACGAGCGCTCGCTTGAAGCGTTGCCACGATTCTCAGCCTTGCCCCTCTTGCAATTCTCATACGCAATAATTTAGAAACTTCTGATGGCAATACCTAAATAGCTGTATGGCTACGCGTGTTTAATTTTTTCTATAAAATTTGTTACTTACCTTTCAATAATATACTAGTTTTTCAAAAAGATCTGAATGGAGTGTTTTTAGTTATGCCTTAAAATGTGGTGTCTGCGGTAGCTCATTATGGGATTACGTGTTGAACGTTGCAAATTTGAAACCTTTTATCTCGCTTTCGGTGTGGTAATTCATTCAAAAAATTTAATATGATACAGGTAATAATGTTAACTAAAAGTGGTATGAATATAAACGCAATCTGATTAGAAGTGGATTTCACGACAACTACCTTAACAGAAAGAGTACACTTAAGTGTTGCCATGACGACTTTCAGTACAAGTCTGCTAAAGTGGCATGTGCGGACTCTTTTCAGCATCCAAAGTGTGCATTTTGTGGAGCATAGATAAATAAAAATCTCCTATATTTCTGTTCAACTCGAATCAAACCGTAACAGTATGCTGATAGTGTTGTTGAAGCATAAATAACGAACCGAGTCGCAGTTAGAAATCCCACCGAAATTAATCTCAATATTCGGACAAAAGCTTCGCGCCTGTTAGTTTCACGAATACAAGGCTTATCTAGGCTAATTAACACTCCTGATAGCGATCACAGTAAAACACGAAATCCAACACAAAATGAGTAAATGTATCTTCATAAAATCGTAGTAGTGAGGAGTTATTATCTAAAGTGGTGTGGTGAACATAAAATAGTAGCGGTAGCCGGCAGCCGGCCGAATGTAAAAACAGCTATCTTATCACAAAAGCAATGATGATAGCATTAAAGAAACCAAACAAACAAACGAACGACGACAAAGAGAGAACGAGACGCAGAACGAGGACCAGTTTGAATCTGTCACCGTGTCTCCTGACCTGTCAGACAATCCTGTTTAAAACAAAAAAATCCAAACGCCTACCTTGACCATTGCTACCTGAGTGTTGCGTCAGGACCTACTATAAATAACCGCGACAGAAACCCTTGTTAAATTCAGATGGTCCCAACATCAGATTTCAGTTGATCTCTGGTGAAGAATGCTCTCGATTCGGATAGGCAGGAGGAATATCACAATTTCCGACAATTTTTTTTAGATTATGAAATTTTTCCCACTGATATATATTGTTTAACATTTCGGAGAGATATATTCTATGGCAAGATAGACAAATCTCTTGTTGAGAAGAAATCAATCAATCGGTGTTAAAAAAGGAAAGAACTGTGCACTAAAAGTCGGTTCCAAAATAAATAATAGTTTAAAAAAACTAAAAATACGCTTTTATAGAAAACAAGACTGAAAAAATAAAAAATAAGAAAAAAATTTATTTTATTTAAAAAAAAGCATTGGGTGCATGGTATCGCCTCGGCCAACAATTCCCAGTGATATGAGACATTTTTTACTTCACTGCCCTAGGTGTGTAATGTACTATATAATTATTGATACCATGCACCCCACGCTTTTTTTTAAATAAAATTATAGTTTTTCTTATTTTCAATTTTTTTGGTCTGGTTTTCTATAAAAGGTTTTTTTAGTTTTTTTAAACTATTATTTATTTACAACTTTCTAGTTCAGTTTTCTATTAACGCGTGATTTTAGTTTTTCAAACTATTATTATTATTATTAATTTTTCTTAACTATTATCCTTCAATATTTATTTATTTATTTATTTTATTTATTTATTTGGTACACCATTCAACAGCCGAAGCCAATTACAGAATGGGAAATATACATTCAGGAAATGTTAAACAGAGTTAAACCTAAAGTACAGACATTTACAGAGATAATCCTAATGTACATGAAATAAGACAATTTATTCCATAAAAAGTAAATAATAAGAGCAATGATGTGTATGAACTGAAAAAAACTCAGTGAGAAAAAAGTTCATACACATCACAACAAATATGAAACTATATTATATGTTCAGTAAGAATCATTATGATTGCAAGATAGCTATTTTGATGTCAGTTGGCTTGCAGTTGAAAATATCTACGTTATTCTGGATTGACAAGTAATCAAAGCATATTTTGTACATAGGAGAGCGTGTAAGTACATTTGTTTGGAAAGGGGGGTAAAATGTATTACTATTACGTACAGGTAGCCTGGAACATGCAACTTTATATGTGAAAGTAAGTATGGACAATTAATTATAGAGAAAATAACCTTGTGCAAAAATAATATCCTAGGTATTTACGACGATTGTCTAGAGAGTGAACCTGGAATCTCAAAAGTAGCACTTCATGCGGAATACCTTGGTTTGGATAGAATCCATCACACTTAAAACTAATGTACTTCAAGAATCTTCTCTGAATATTCTCTAAATTTATGACGTGTATGTTGTAACAAAGGATTCCACACGACACAGCAATACTCAAACCTTGATCTCACAAGCGCATTGAAAGGAGTAAGTAAGTGTTGATATCAGAAACCATTTGGGTTTCTAATGAGTGAAACCGAGGATTTCGAAGCCATTTGAAACAATTGCATTCACGTGATGAGTGAATGTGAATTTTTCGTCAAAGATGACCCCCAGATCTTTGAATTCTGCCAATTTTTGCAAGATGTTTCCATTTATTGTATAAGGATATTCAGTGGCTGATTTTTTTTGCGACTAAAGGAGACAAAATTGCATTTTGTATGTTGAGGAGAAAGTGAGTTCCTTCACACCATAAATCTAATTTTGGATATCTTTTTTGTAGGTAACTGCAGTCGTTCACATTAGAAATCTGACGAAACAATTTACAATCATCTGCATATAGTAGAATTTCAGAGTCTAACTCAAGGCAAAATGTCATTTATAAAAATAATGAATAGCAAGGGACCTAATACAGATCCCTGAGGAACACCAGAGGTGGCTATTATTTCGATAGATTTAAAACCGCGGTATTGAACTCTCGAACGTCTTTCGCTTAGATAAGACTCCAAAAAAGTGTAAGGTTGTCAGTCAAACCAACCGAACTCAGTTTTTGAGAAGTACACCATGGTCAAGCCTGTCGAACGCCTTTGAAAATCTGTATAAATGACATCAACCTGGGAAGACATATCCAAAGCTCCTGCTATGTATTGAGTAATGCATGTAAGATTACTTGTGGTCGAACGACCCTTAACAAATCCATGCTGATTATCGACAATCTGACATCTCACATGTGCATATATAATATCATATAAGATCATTTCGAAGAGTTTACTGAAGTTGCATAGTATAACGATTGGTCTGTAATTTTCAATCATATGTTTGTCCCCCTTTTGAGAACAGGACATATTTTACCATATTTCCAGACATCCGGAAAACAAAGTGTTGTCAGTGCTAGATTGAAAATGATGGATAAAGGTTTAGCGAAGCTGACAGCACAGGCTTTCAGGAGAACATGATGGAATACCATCAGGTCCCGGTGTCATTTTGGTTTACATTTTTTAAAGACTTCAGCACATCATCTTCAGTTATTTTAGGGATGGACAAAGTTGGTATGTTGAAATTATTAGTGCTTTCAGATTGTCGATAATTGGATGATCTGATGAAAGCAGATTCAAAGTAGGTGGCAAAGCATCGACTATACATTGGGGATCAGACAGACTACTATTTTCATAGTTTAGAGAATCAGGAATAGCTGAGCTGCTCCTAATTGTATTCAGATAAGCCCAAAATTTGGATGGATCATCTCTAGATCTTTCTCCGCCGTTCGAATATAATTGGAGTGTGCTATGGCGATATTTTTCTTTATATCTCTGCGAAGATTTTTATGCAATTCGAAAAATTCAGTGTTACCCGTTGATTTATAATTGCGTAAATACTTGTCCTTTGCTTTCAAATTTCTTATGATATCGCCGGTAAACCAAGGTGGGTAGGAAGATTTTTTACCAACTGTTTTGGGAACGCATTCTGTTAAAATATTATTTAATAGGTTGTAGAACCTATCGCAAGCTATATCTACGTTATCATTATCTTCCAAAAAAGTCCAATCCGCATTGAAGAGCATGTCATACAATTGAGGAAAATTTGCTTTCCTAAAGTTGAAGGTTTTCATTGTATTCGTTTTGAATGTGTTAGGTTTCAGACTGAAGGGGATAGAAAATTCTAGAGCAGGATGGTGCACATCAATAGGAACGAGAGGAAATGATGACTCTTGTACATTCATTGGACATCTACTACATAATAGATCTAAGATTCTATTGTTGGCGTTCAATACCTCATTATATTGAACTAGGCCTAGGAAATTCATAAAGTTCTCCAGTAGAATAATTGATTTCACATTATGAAAATTGGTACTAGCATGAACAACATATTCAGGGATGTTGAAGTCTCCAGTTACAATCAGGTTACTATCATCATCAAGCAAACATTGCAGACTACAAATAGCTTCGAAGAAACCCTCGTATGAATCAATAGATGTATTTGGAGGTATATAGAACGTTATAATGTAGGTAGTAAAATTATGGAAAACAATTTTAATACCAACAATGTCAATATTGGGGAAAGATTCAGTTATGAAATTGAGGTCCATAGGACATGTGTAAAACTTTGAGTTTACGGCAATTAGCACCACCCCTCTTGTTGTGTTTGTGAGATCAAAGTTACGGTCTCTTCTATAAACCGTATACTGGTTACTGGTTATTTCGGAATCCAAAATGTCAGATGACAACCAGGTTTCAGTGAGACAAATCACGTCAAAAATATTTTGTGCAATGTTATTATAAATAAGATGCGTTTTGGATCGTATACCCCTGACATTTTGGTAAAAACACTTCATTTTACTATTTACTATTTACTATTATATTGAATAGAATCGGACCATAATCACAAAACTCGTGGCCATTTTGGAGCCACCATCTTGAATCCTCCAATTTTGACAAAATAATCATAATCTCCGACCCCAAAAATCACCACATACCAATTTTGAATAGAATCAGACCATAATCACAAAACTCGGCCGCCATTTTAAAGCCGCCATCTTGAATTTTCAATTTCCACAAAAGAATCATGATATTCGACCCCAAAAACCCCCACATACCAATTTTGAATAGAATCAGACCTTAATCACAAAACTCGTCACCATTTTGGAGCCGCCATCTTGAATTTTCCAATTTTGACAACATAATCATAATCTCCGACCACGAAAACCTTCAGATACCAATTTTGAAGCGAATCGGACCATAATCACAAAACTCGTACGCCATATTGAAGCCGCCATTTTGTTTTTTTTCCACAAAAAAATTTCTTAATGCATTGTCACCGGAACTATGTACACCTGCGAAATTTCAAATCATTCGGACGTCTGGAAGTGGGTCAAAATCGCGCCCAAAGGAGTCGGTTACAAACAAAGAAACAAACATACAAGTGAAGCTAATATAAAGCGTGTAAAAAGGGATGCATACTGGTTGGATATATATTTGTGATTATAATTTTTTGTTACATTTTGAAACTCAAATCTGGATTACCACCTTCTTTCCAATACTTACGTCAAAAATGTGCCATTTTTGATGACTTTTAAATGTCAAAAGTATTTTTTAAGAGAGTACAACAAAAAAATATGTACGGCGTGCAAAAAATTACAGACCTTTACGTTGTTTAAATACAGGTAATACACAATACCCATCAATCACATTTCAATCGTTTTTTATTGAAAATATTACAATCATATTCCATCCATTCTCATTTTTTACAAGATTTTTATGAATAATACAATCGCTATTATTCTGTATGTTAATTCCAAACGATGATTCTGGTAATCAAATGGCTTTTCTTTTATAATGTTACAAGTATTATTGTTCTCGACTTCGACATTTCCTCTTTTCGTGATATCACTACTGAAGATACCGTTTCCAATTTTAACTTTTTCTTCCACGGACCGCTCCACATAGCCTTCTGCAACGTCGACGATCGCCATCTACCATGATGTTTAAGTCTCAAAATATCAGCCCCTGACCCAACTAAAAGCGAGCAGAGGACCTTCTAAAACTATGGCCAGTATATTTTGCAATATTAGATCATCCAAGAAATGATGCAATTAGACTCGGAATTTTTGAAAAAGTATTTATTCCGACTACTTGAACTGTACATTTTCCATTCCTATACTGAAGAAAAAATCTGAGGTTTTCTGCTATCTTAGGACGCAATGACATGTACTTACGGCAAATTTCAGGTGGATTAAATTTGGGTTCATTGTTGTTTGGAACTACAAATGTTCTTCGTATTTTCGATTTTTGAATCAGGAATTTGAACAAGTATATAAGAATCATTGTCCTCGATATCATGTATTATCATTTTAGAAAAATCGTCCCGGCGACAGGCGCCTGACAATCCCATAATAATAACAACTTTCATCAATAGACATTTTTCACCCGCAGCATCAAGCAAAAATTTTGTTACTTCTTCTCTCGTGAAAACGTTTGCCTTTGTCGGCTTATAGCCGGCACTTTTTCTTTAAAGAAATGCCTTCACTTTGGCACTTTGGGATAATCACCTATATGTATGTTCTTGTTAACAGCCAAAGTTGATTTTAACATAGAAAACTTCGACAACAGGGTTGACAACTTCATAGTTTAAGATTTTTCTCTGAAATACGCAAGAATGACGGGTTCTGATACCTTAGATATTTTTTTCCGCTGACTCCATCACATCGGCAGGAATATCAGATGTATCACTAAAATCACTTTCTTCATCCACAATTGAAGCGATATTTTGAAAATTTACGACAATTATCTGATTACGGTTTTACAGTAATGGTGACTTCTATAATTGAAATTGTTACTATGCACCTTGACAACTAATATTTGTTCTAATTTTTCCTGGTAGGTATGTGTTGCGATTGACTGGAATAATTTCACTGCCAAAACAATAAAAATTGGACGTTTGCTTTCAAAACGTCAATAATAAAGGGTATTTTCATTTTATTATTAAAAAAACCAAAGTATTGGAAAAAATCATGTAAACAACTCGAATATAAAGCCTCTTTTTTGCACTTGCGAACTTCTCGCGCGTGCAAAAAATAGGAGCTTTATTCTCTTGTTGTATAAATAACTATTAGCTCACATATCAGAAACCGTTAAAATAAACATTTAGTAGAAAATCAATTTCCCGCTAGTGAGGAAATCTTGATTTGTCGTTTGTCGAACATTTTGAGATCCATTCATGATTTCCAACTTGATTTTGCAAAAAACCAATTGATAAATCTGAAGTCTGTTATGTTTAGTAATGAGTCCTTTCGTAGTTTCCAAATCTGAATATTCAAGTGCAAAAAGCGAACCATTTCCGAAATTTTTCATATAATCTAACACTTTGAGACAAAAAATATATTTCTTCTGCCTGTAATTTACAATAAAAACAAATACCTATGTTGTCATTCTATACCTAGTTATCCGATAATAGTGTTTATACCTTCAAGTTATGTGTCCGTCGCTTGAAATGCATTATAAACTGAATATGACAAGTAACTTTTTAGGTGATTCCCAAAAACAAAATAGTATATAATTTTTCGTTGAATAGGATAGCGACCGTTGAATATGATTTTTGGATAGTCTGTTGGCGGGAATTCGATCGAAATATTTAAGAAAACCAATTGTTAAATTGTCGACGTTTCGAAACTTTATTGTTCCATCTTAAGAACTCTGAAGTATAGAACTCTTTAAGGTTCATCCAAGCTTTCGGAAATGTTTATTTCCATCATCAGGGAAACACTTTGTTGAGGTTGGTTTCAATGATGTTGAACATATTCATTCAAAAGAAAAAATCGTAGATCAAGGAATAAAACGAAGTTCAAACTTAATTAAAAAATATTAACATTGTTTAAAATTATGTAAATGTACAGGTGTTCTCTATGTGGTGTCATTTGTCACATCCGAACTCACAATCGAATGAACGAGACATCACCTGAAGATGGCAAATGTGAATTTGCCAAAACGTCTTGAAATCGGACCGTTCGAGGACCGAGAACACAGAAGGCGGACAGAAACTCGAGAAAATATCTCAACATATAACGGATTTATACCAATAACTGAAGCATTCATTAATATGTTTTTATTTTTTAAATTATATCAATATGCTCAGTATTATGTGTAGGATTTTCTTCTTTTTTAATATTGTGTATTATTTTATTGTAGAACTAGGATATCCTATCGAATAAAGATTTTTTTTTTCATACAGCGGCAGGTGGACATAATAATCACATGAAAATATGTTTATATTATATGAAACTTAATTAAATCCTTTATTTATTTAGTCAATGAATGAATGAATAGTACAATTATTACAGAGAAATACATCCAGTATATGTAATACAAATAACAGACAAATTACAGATACTCATGTTAACAGTTGAATAGGAAAACATTCTCAATTGAATATTGGATTGAAATACAATAAAATAAGATAAAATAAAATAAAAATAAAATTATGGTACGGATAAGTGGAAAGTTGTTAAACTATCACCGTGTTTGATAAAAAGTTCCTTCTTGGAATAATTCTATATATATATATATATATATATATATATATATATATATATATATATATATTATTAACAATTTTACATTAAACATCGTTGTTCATAATATATTCCGAAAATATAATTTAAATGCTCCCAAAGTACAGTATTTGAATTTTTTTGGTAACTTATTGTAAGCTGTAATTCCCCTTTTTAGTGCAAATAAGTTTTGTTTGATTCACATGAATATGTTTGCTTGGTGGTATTGTGGTGGTATTGAACATCGGACCTGAATTAAAGATTTATTGAAAGATATTCAGGGAGCATACTATTTACCAGTTTATGAATAGAAATTGGCGTTCAAAATTTCATTATCCAACCAATAAAGCTGTAGTTGCATACACTCTATACTTTTGAATATATACATATACAGTATTTGAATTTCTGTGTCTTGGTATATGAACAGAATAGAAGAACAATATTCAAAGTGGGGTTCAATTATGATATTTTATATCATATGTCTACTGAACTGAGTAAGATGTTTGCTGATTCTATATGCGAATCCAATCTTCTTAGATATTAGATATCTTCTTTGAAATATATTCAATGTGTTCGCTAAATGATAATATCTAGATATTTCATGCTTCTTACACGCTCGAGATCTGGATCATTATATTTAATATTATAATCAATTGTATCATTCGAATGTCGTTTAATTTTTAACCGACGAAACCAAAAAGGAGGAGGTTCTCTAGTCGACGAGTATATTTATTTTTTTTAATAATTTTTTTTATGTATGATCACGCATAACTTTTCACTGAGTACTCCAATTCCGATAATCCTTCAGTGGATAGGGTGTACTTCGAAGTTGGTCCCATTTGAATTCAAAAGATGAAATCCACCCCTAAGGGTAGCAAAATGAAGGATATTGATCACTCACCCTCTGAATTCTGGTCCTTTAAACGATTCTATGAGGCATAACTTTGTACTGGGTTCTTTGATTTGGATGATTCTTTTTTTAATAGATAGAGTATACCTCATATTTGGATTTCGAATAAAATTATTCACCCTCACGGGTATAAAAATAGGGGATAATTGATTTTCACTTGTGAACATTGGCACACACATATATAGTTGACAATGACAGATCGCTTTTTGTTGAAAAGTTTTTATAATAATAATAATAGTTTTCTTTGTTTCATTAAAACATTGTTAATACAGGTATCACATTGTTTACAGAAATAGTGTCTGACTGTGAAAATGAAGAATTGACATGCACATTGTTCACATCGAGTAATATTCGTTCAGAGAATAGAGCGACTTTCCTACTAATAATGACTACAGTTCGATTTTGAACTTTTGAAATGATCTTATGTCCTTTATATGTAAGGGTAGATCATTAAAAACTGTTCATCCATTATAGAAAAGCCTTTTCTGGTATAATCTTGTAACATGTTTGCTTGGAAGTAATACATTTTTATGTCGGGTATCATATTGATGGTTTTGACGAGTTATGTCGAAGGCAGATTTATTCTTGAAAACAAAACAGGCTTTCTCTAAGATATATACTGATGTAAGTGTCAAGATGTTTAACATTTTGAAATGTTCCCTACAGTTATCATCGTAACTCAAATTGGCCAAGGTACGTATATCCGTTTTTAAAGGATAAAAACACTAGCAACATCGGCAGCCTGACCCCAATGGAATATCTAATATGAGTGTGAATTAGTGCAAAATATACTTGATGTGATATAGATCTACTGCATTGTCTTGAAGTAACTTTCAGAGCATATACCGTCCTAGCCAATTTGATGCAAAGATATTCAATATGCTTCGACCAATTCAGATTGCAATCAATGGCAAACCCTAGTATTTTACTGTGTTTTCGATATTCGAGGATCTTTCCATTCGAAGAAATTGTTTTATTACTAATTATTGACTTATTGAAAAAAGTGCACACAGTTTTGTCTTCGTTCAACCATAGCTTGTTTTTTTTACCCAGACCTCCACTTCAGTATATATTTTTTTAGTTTGGAGAACACATTCATCATAGTTATCGTGTGTGATCCAGATATTAGTATCATCAGCATATGATGCTATAGTACAACACATGTTGTTGTTCCTGACGAAGAGGAGTAGGTCATTTATGAAGACAATGAACAAAGTAGGACCCAATATGGATCCTTGCGGAACTCCGCTCGTAACGGCTGCGAGATCTGAGACCTTGCTCTCGATGCTGACTTTTTGAAAACGATCAGTGAGATAAGAACTGAACCAGTCCTGAGCAACACCTCTAATTCCGTACCTTGATAGTTTGTGTAATAGAATTTGGTGATTGACACAGTCAAAAGCCGTGGAGAAGTCTATGAAAAGTCCAAGAACCACCCTTGACTTATCCAAATTCTCAACTATTTCACCTATAAACTTGTTCAGGGCAGTTTCAGTGCTTTTATTTTTAGTAAAACCACGTTGGTCCGATGACAGAATTGAATTTTTATTCAAGAACGACCGCAGTTGTTCACTCGCAGCAGTTCCAAATATTTTCGTTATGCTGGTGCAAAGTGTGATTGCTCTGTGATTCATTTTATTTGATGGATCACCTTTTCAGAAAAGTGGTATGACCTTCGATATTTTCATCCCACTCGGAAAAATGCCTTGTTCTAAAGACATATTGATTAGGAATGTTAATGGTTTGATTATACATTGAGCAATCTGTTTAAGGAGAATATTAGACATTTCGTCATTCCCAGATGATTTGGAGTTTTTTAAACATTTATGATATTTAGAACCTCTTCCTCAGAGAGTGGACGGAAAAACAGTATTGAGGGATTAACAAATTCTTCATCTATATTCGTCGGTAGATTTATAGTTAGTTGATCCACTAGAAAAGTAAAATATTCATTAAAACTATTCGCACATTCCGTTGTATTCAGTATTCTCCCGTTATAAACAATTTCGGGTATTTGTGTTTCCCTAGCGTGTTATCGACAATATTCCACATCGTTTTATTTTAATCACGTATGAGTTGATCATTTGCATTTTTTTTGCCTCGGAGAGCATTGCTATATATTCATTATATGATTCCATAAAGGTTCCCTTGAATTCCTGATAATACCTACTTGAGTCTGCGTGAAGTGGGACTCGGTTTTTAGCATCTAATAATTCTGGGGTCATGATGAGAACACATATTTTGGTATGTGCTTTTTTAACCTTTTTCTCAATGAAAACAGCTTTCAAATTGCCATGATAGTGTTTGAAGAAAAAGATTAAAAGCCTCATTGCAGTTATTAGCTTGATATACCACATTCCAGTCAAGATTCTCGAAACATTGTATGAACCTTTGAATATTAGAGTCATGGAAGTGGCGATGAAATTCCACCAGAACTGTATCGTCGTTTATTTGGCCATGAAATTTAAGGAGTTGAGCATAATGGTCGGAAATGTCACTTTTTAACCGACGAAACCAAAAAGGAGGAGGTTCTCTAGTCGACGCGTATATTTTTTTTTATTATTTTTTTTATATATGATCACACATAACTCTTTACTGAGACGTCCGATTCCGATAATTCTTTTTTCAGTGGATAGGGTGTACTTCGAAATTGGTCCCATTTGAATTCATGAGAAGAAATCTACCCCTGAGGGTAGCAAAATGAAGGATATTGATCACTCACCCTCTGAATTCTGGTCCGTTAACCGATTCTATCACGCATAACTTTGTACTGGGTTCTTCGATTTGGATGATTCCTCTTTAAGTAGATAGGGAATACCTCATATTTGGATTTCGGATGAAATTATCCACCCTTACGGGTGGAAAAATAGGGGATAATTGATTTTTTATTTGTGAACATTGGCACACACATATGTAGTTGACAATGACAGATCGCTACTGTCATTATTTTTGTTCCACATCCGTCACAATCATTATCATCTATAGAGGATTGAATGATATACAAAGTAATGGAATAAACTAACCAGAACAGCAAAAATAGTTCATATTACAACAAATAGTAAAAGTAGATAATCATATTATTTAACTGGTAATAGATGAAGTAAGGTGGGTAAGTAAGTATTTTGGAAATAATCAAAAAACAAGTAGGTAGTAATAAGTAGATTTCAATCACAAAAAATTTGAAAAATAAAAACTTTTTAACAAAAAATTAAAGCGACGAAATACGGAACTGAAAAGTGGAAAATAAAATAAACCTTCTTAGTCTCAATAACTAAGCTCCTAAACTCATGTAAGTTACTAATTTTGAGTCGGCGCCAAACAAACAATCAACGAAGATCATTAAATTACTTCAAAAAAATTATCAGAATGTAACCGCGCATTTTACGCCTTACCTAATTCATTTGCTTGATTGTTTGGCGCCGACTCAAAATTAGTTACTCACATTAGTTTAGGAGCATAGTTATTGAGACTAAGATGGTTTATTTTATTTTTTACTTTTCAGTTCCGTATTTCGTCGGTTTAATTTTTTGTTAATATCAATCTTAGCCTCATAGGCACTATCCGTTACCATGTTAGTTACTATAATGTTATCTATACAAGTTTTGAAGGTTACTGTTACCCTGGTAGGTGTGAAAATAGTCCTTGTCATATTGTTGGATTCTGGTAAATAAGCGATATAACGCGTTTGTACATTTTCAGAACGGAAGTCAATATTAAAACCTCCTCCTATTATAATTTTTCCATTGCTCATTGTCATCGAGTCTAGAAGCTGGAGAAAGATGTCTATGTAACCTAATAAATTAATTATTAAATAAATATTATATAATGGTGGGCGATATATAACGATTATTCTAATATTTGTAACTTCCAATTCAATGCCAGTGCATTCAAATATATTAGAGCGAGACAGGTCTGAACACAATTGAATGGTGTTAGTTTTGGATCTATTCTTGCAGAATATAGCTACTCTTCCGTGATCCCCTGAGGGCCTGCAGAAAAATGAACATAGTTTAAAACCAGTGAAATTTATTAGGTCAATGTTATTCCTCCCTAGCCAATGCTCACTTAATAGCAAAAAATCAACATTGAGTTCGTCTAATAAAATATCAAGTTGTATAACTTTATTTCTTACAGATCTAATATTTTGGTGAACTACTATGATTTCATGAGGATTTTTTAAGTCAATAAGTCTTGTGAAAATGATAATGTATATAATATAAATATAATATAACATAATATAATAACCATGTATTTAGATTTATTAGTATTAATTATCAATCTGGTTTCGTTGAACCACTCGCTGATTCTCACGAGGCTGCTATTGTATCGCGAACAAATGAATATTGTATTCACCTAAATCCAATTTAAGCAGATCATTGACGGAACATAAAAAGTTAAGCATCCAGGACGCTGCTCTGAGGTACTCCCGAAATCACATTTTTTGCATTAGATATAATATTATTAACTTTTGTTTTTCGGAACCTATTTTTCAAGTACGACTCGAACCACTCATGACCAAAATGGACATGTCTTTTAAAACAATGGTGAACTTTTAAAAAACTTCTTTTAAATGAGGTATAACTAGACTTTTGATTCCATTCGAATAAATTTCAGAAGTGCACCTTTTGTAGCAATATGAACTAAAAAGTTAAAAATGATTAGAATAAAGTGTCTGACCAAAAAATTAACTTTAATGTAAAAAAGGTAGAGTCTTTATGAAAAGTTAGTAGAGAGTACCCCACATTTTTTTACATTTAGATTTAATTTTTTGGTCAATGACTTTATTCTTATTATCTTTAATTTTTTTGTTCATATTGCTAGAAAAGCGTGTTGCTAAACATTCCATCTACGGGAGAAAACTCATCGAATAATTCATACATGAGAAGGTTTTACTAACTTTTGGTGAAAATAGATTGTGGGGGGGGTCGACATGATTCCTCATTGTCTCCGTACCTCAACCTGTAAGGTCTTTTGTACATAACTTTTGGTGAAAGAACTAAGACCATACCAGTGAATTGACCAAATCTTGGTAATGTGCACTAGACTCTTTTTCTGACGATCTTGGTAAGAATACCAGGTCATAGCTATGAAATTACTGTATTGTCATCGGTGCCAAATACGTGTGCAAAATGTGAAAAGTTTCGGACGTCCGGAAGTGGGTGAAAATTAATTTCCAGGATCCCATTACATACATACATAGAGGCGAAGCTTATAATGCGGGTGTAAAAATCGACTTGTGCGGCGATTTTCCAATTCTGTAGTTAGTTACAATTTAGTTTTGAGAAACAAATTAGCTTTTTGACAGTAGCATTAAATGCCAATAAATCTTAATTGCATTGTTACCATAAAATTAAATACCATATTTGTTAGTTATTACTAAATGTTTTATTCCTCACGAGATAGAAAAAAAAAAGATATATCATGTATAATTCCAGGACAAGTCTTCTCGCCTAAGAGGGTACGCCACAGAAATCGTATCGTGAGTGGAAAGTTACCCTCGAACACGATCGAATTCCTTGTCCTGTGTCAAAAGAATAAACAAACTTGTCCATTGAGGAAAATATACCGGTACTTAATTTTTAATTGACGTGCATCTGAAAGAGGTTCGGGAAATTTATTGAAAAGTGTCATTTATATTAATTAATATAAATAACGAGGGAGTTTTGCTTGGACAAATGCACCTGTGTTATTGGGTTATTGATGACTGGAGCTGAAATATTTGAATGATGGATGACGAAAGGTATTAGGTTGATGGATTGCATGGGAATTTGTCTTGTTATCGTGGGAAATCATTCATTTTGTTTGGCCTTCTTCAATGAGTCTAACGTGGAAGAGCTGAAGGACCTCATTTCAAGAAACATAATTCTATAGATATTCCTACAATGAAAAGGGCTGAAGAATTTATTCATTCATTTTCAACATGTGTAATAAATGATAGTTCGAATACCACATATTCCCTATATAATAGTAACAATTCAATTGTAAAAATATATCTCAACGAAGGCCAATAGTATCCATTTCATACAAAAGTATAATTTTTAAAATGTTTTTTCAACAGTTTATTTTCTGTTGCCGCTCGATATTATTAGGACAGAATGCGTTCTGAGAAAGAAGAGTTTCAAAAATTCGCAATGAAATTCCTAAAACTTCACTGCTTGGAATTTCGAATTATATATCAATATTCATGAATTCGCTATTGCCATAACATCAAAAAACAGCCAAGTTTCCAGAATTTGATCTGGGGAATATATTGTTATGTTAGGAAATGTTGTTAAATAATTAAACTTATAATTATCATTATTATTATTAGTTATTTTTACTATCATCGTTAATGCTATGTTGTTTCACAATTTTCATTACCTTTTTCACTACTATAGAACCTTATACTATGCTCCAGTCGATATATATGTATAAAGAGGGCATTCCTGAAGTAGTTCTGGTATCAAAAATACATATCCAATGATATATTTAATAAAAATCCACGATTAAACCATATCAAAAATTGAAATTTATAGCAAACATTGAATTGAAGTAAGATCAACGTATAGATAAGTTTTGAACATCCTGTATGACAATTCACATCAACAGAAAACCCACCAATCGGATTCGAAAGAGTTTGTGTGGGAAAAGTGATGATATACAATAAAATGTAATGGCAGAAATTGAAAAATTATAATTTTATAAGAATTTGTAAATAGTATGTAAGAGTTAGAATTAGATATCATTCATAAAATCATTAATATTAATTAGAACAGCAAATAATTAGATAGGAAGTGATACAAACTCGGAAATCTGTGAAAAAATAAAAATTTGTGAGTGTTGCTATGAATCAAGATAACAAAGTCTGGAAGGGATTGAAAAAAGTTCAAAAGGTGAAGCCACGTTGAAAATTTTAAGAAAAGCATTATAGATAATACAAGAAAACCTGTTATTAAAAATTCCCGAACGAGGATAATTCTTGAAAAGCAGAACTGAAGAAGTAAATGGTCAACGAAAATTCCACCTACCTGATCTAGAGGATAAATCTTTGAAGGAGTGCAGGTGAGCTGTCATTCAGATCCCAGAAATAAGTCCACCGGACTGGAAACTTCAATGGAAAGGCAGCAACAAGGTATACTAATATCCGAAATCATCAAAGTACAACTTTCACATTAAACCAATAAATTTCACGTGCCCAAACCACTGGTTACTTTGTTTTGGGTTGAACTTTCATAAGATTCCATGCAAAAAGACTGATAATAAGTAGAGTATTTATAAGTTTTTGATTTGAATGAAAACCAACAATTCTGATTATTCTCTGCAAAACTGGTGTTTATTTTTCAATTTCTAACCTCACTTTTCTCCACTAAACAGCTTTTCTTATCGAATCGTCAATGACATAGTAGGCAACACCGATTACAGGAACCGGCTACTGAGAAGGAGTGATTCATGTTCATAGGCGTACCTGACTGAGCTGGGATAAGGTAAAAAAAGGTTGAAAAAGAGAAAGGTAACATAACATAGCCAGTATTTTCCATTTGTTATGATAGGGTTTCAGAAATATAATCTAAAAAAAAAAAAAAAATCATAACAATATATATATATATATATATATATATATATATATATATTGTTATGATGGGTTATTTTATATATATATATGTATATATATATATATATATATATATATATATATAACTATGTCACGAAAACTATACAACTGATACTTAGCACTTCAAAATGTTTAAAATTACTTTAACATTGCCAGCTTTAAAATGGATAGTTTGCACTTAATTTGGAGTTTATCCGAGCGGAGCGGCGGTATTTTGTAAGCTTGATTGGTGGATAGCATTTTTAGCCAAATAAGGTTGGGTATTGTTTGCTTCTGTCGAAGGAACTATCCATTTTGAAGTTGCTTATTTTTTTGAAGTGAATCAATTTTGATTATTGTGAAATTATTTAATTTTAGTGCAGTTTTTTTCAGTTGGGAACATTACTTCTTCAGTTTATCTATCCTATTTTAAAGTGCTACCAAATGCAAACTATTGAATATTTATTCAAACTGTTAGAATCAATAAATGTAAACCAACCTATAAATAATAGGTTTGTATTTCATTATTACTATTATTGGGCTCAATTTCCAGGCATTTCAGTTATTTGTTCTTAGCCTCACCTTATTGTGGGTCATTGTACTAAATCCAAAGTGTTTCTTAGTTTTTATGTAAGTATACTGAGGCTTTTATAATTTTTGGACACACTACATTGGGAATGTGGAAAACGCATTCCATTAACCTTTTTTTGCACTATTCATTTCAATGAGTCACCTTCTTTTTTCATTGTTCTACGTCGAACCGTTCAAAAGTTATAAGGAGGGATGGGGACTATAAAAAGACGCAAAGTCACATATCAAAGAAATGAAAAAAAAAATTGATGTTTGGAAAAGAGAATTGAATTATCTTATCAACGATGTGCCATATGACCCCCCATGCTATTTAAAATTTTGGAGTTGATGTTCCTCCCCGCGCCATCTATCGGGCAATCACAATGTCTTTTATTTCAAAAAGTAGTATCGGTGATTTCATTGTTCTACGTCGAACCGTTAGAAAGTTAACAGGAGGGGGGAGAGGCTATAAAAAGCCGCACTGTATATCAAATCTAACCATTGAACCTGATCCATTCAAGGTTCAGTAATGTTCGAACGTATCAAATATGATGAATAACGAAGTGTGCATAACCGTGTGCTAACAAAGCATGGGCAAGGTTCTCCTCAATTTCCAATATCTGACAATATGAACAAAATATACTCAAAAACTGTTGAATAATTTTACCCATTCAAAAGTGTCGAAAACTTTTTCAAGTTGCCCAACCAACTGTCAGAAGTTAAGATAACACGGATACCAATAATGGAATCTAGAAATTCACTTATGGGACCATCAAAACAATATTTACCGACAGTAGAGCTCAAACTCAAGTCAACTAGGACACAGCAAATTGGAGACACTTCTGTGATACTGATCTATTGAAAGTGTTAATACCCAAATTTTGCATACGGAAATGGAAAAAGCAGGTTCTTATTTTGAAAAATAGGTGCATGGGATATTCTTCAAATCTGGGAGGATTTCAATGATGACTGATAAATGTGAACATTGAAT